>RKSS01000275.1:0-34035 GCA_009829855.1 Neofusicoccum kwambonambiense
GGCGGAAGGGCGGACGGGCGGGCGGGCGGGGGTCTGCGTTACATACCAAGGCCAGGCATCTTGTCCTGGGTGGGGCTCGTGTTGATGGGCATGGCCCCAGGGTTTTAGAGCGGGATCATGAGCCTGGGTGGGGGAGTCCGGAGCGGGGTCGAGAGGGTGAGTTCGGGCGGAGACTTGGAGGATGGCCACCGCCTAAAAAGCTTACATGCGATGCTCGCTTGGACTGCTGTAAGTGAATGCAGTGGAACCTGCCTTGCAGGAAAGTTGATGGCACTCAATCACGTACACTCCTATGAACGAGAATTTGATTTTTTTTCCCTTGCGGAGCCAAGCCTCACAAAGAACACAGATAAGACATACAGATAGAAAAGAAACAGAAACTTGCTACGCGCAAGTGCTACTAGACTTTTAGATGGACTTGCCCATTTACCCAGAATTCATCCATGCCAACCTCATTTTGGCGCATTCCCTCTTGGCACACCTTAGAAGGCTATGCGCAAGATTTCAGTAATATCTACAAGCGGATTAGGCCTATAGAGACTTGAAGCACTTATCCGGATGGACCTAGTGATACCTTTGTCGTACTTTCCTACTCGGACGAACGATTGAAACCCCGAAGCATCCTATCTTGCCTAGTAATTGATGGCCACAATCGCGGTTCCGGATGTACCAAAACATCTTTTCATTTAGCCAGAGCCCCTGAAGCGACAAAAGACTGCAAGAAAAGCACAGGAACGGAAGAGATTGTGGAGAATCCCCCTTGGAGCGTAACTGGCACTTACTCAATCAGTGTGCCATAACCTTCCATCCCTCCTTCAAGTACGTCCTCACAAAAAACACACCCGCCAACACCACCGCCGCCGCTCCGAACGCAATCCCCACGTAGTATGCTGAGTGCATCGCATCCGCGATATCCTCAAGCCGGCCACCCGGCTTCGCGACCTGCACCTCCACCAGCGCCGCAATCCCTAGCGTGATCGACACCGAGTAATTGATCACCGTCGTCACCAACGCCGCCGCCAGCCCCTGGTGCTCCCCGGGCATACTGTTCGACAGGATGACCGTGCTGGCCGGAAACGACATGTCCATTCCGATGGGCATGACCAGGATGCCGAAGAAGGCCTGGCCCCAGTAAGTCTGGTGGATCGGCATGGTGCCGACGAGGGCGATGCCGAGGAAGAAGCCGGCCATGGCGCATAGCATGACGAAGGACACGGGGGTGTGGCTCAGCATGTAGCCGGTCACGCCGCTGGCGAGGACGGCCGCGACGATGACTGGCACAAACTCGGCCGAGACGAGGAGCGGCGTCTGCTGCCGCACCACCTCCAAGAAGCGGAACGTGTAGAACACCCACACGCCGAACGCGCCCCAGCCGAGCGCCACGCACCCCAGGATCCACAGCGTCGTGCTGTTCAGCGCGCTTTTCGGGAGGAGCGGGTTGATGGCGCGCAGCTCGACGTACACGAAGCCGACGAGCAGCAGCAGCCCGATGATCAGGATGAAGTAGACGTGCGGCTGGTCCCAGCCGTAGAGCGGCCCGTTGTTGAAGGCGACATTGATGAGCACGAGGCTCATGACCCCGAGCAGCGAGCCCGTCCAGTCGAAGCTGGGCCGGTGCGGCGGCAGCGCCGACAGCGGCTTGGGGATTATGATGAGACTGAAGATGGCAAGGCCGAAGGCAGCGATGGCGTACGCCCAAAAGCCCCACGGCCACCACAGTAGCTGCCCGAATATGCTGCCAAAGATGTTGCCGGTGGCGGCGCCGAAGGGAGCGCTGGCACCGAAGATGCTGAAGATGATGTTCTTGCGAGGACCGGGAGGGTAGGACCGGCCCAGTAGGGCGAGGGCGTTGGGCATGAGGATTGCGGAGCCCACGCCTTGCATGGAGCGGCATACGTCGAAGAAGATCTGGGACCGTGGGAAGGCGGCAAAGCCAGCTAGCGCGCTCCAGAAACCGAGGTATGCAAAGCCAAAGATGAAGACCCGTTTATGGCCAAGAATATCACCTGCTCGGCCGGAAATGAGAATGAACGTGCCAACAGTCAGGGCGTATGACGAGATGAACCAGCTCTGCTCTCCGGCATTTTCTGTCTGCAGGTCTCTGGCGATGATGTCTATCGGCGCTAATGCAATACCGATGGCGCATTGGATCATGAAGTGTGCCATGGACACTGTCGCGACAAACAGGATTTCGTGTGAACGGGTCAATTTGATCCCAGGCGGTCCCCCAGGGCCGGGAGAGGAAGTGTCAGAGCTGGAGTCTCTTCCATCTTTCTCATCCAAGCTATCCTGTGCGAATCTGCTGTCGGGCTGCGAGGGTTTGTACTTCGCTGGGATCTCTGGTACTGAAGGAGTATCGGGCACAGACGAGGCGCTTGGCGCTACGGATGGCGCCTTCGAGTCGAACCTGGTTTGAACAGCCATGGCTTTGTGCCGTGAGACGGAGATGGAGTCCGAACCGCTCTCGCTTGGAGGTGAAGGCATTGTGTGGTCTTTTGCTTCTGGATTTGGTCGGTCCTTTTCGGGGTTTAACATGGAGAAAAGTTGTGGAAACCAAAGGTAAGGAGGACAACAAGGAGAAGGAAAGGAGACAATTAAAGTAGTGAAATCCTCCCATCGAAAGTGTCCTGGGATGCGGGGTGGAGATGCACTGCTGACGAGATGGCGGAATTTTGGAACCGCATCGTCGCCTGGACGCAGTATCAGCGGCAAGACTGCATGTCTGCTGCATGTCCCACAATAGACGTGCTTTCAGGGGAAGAATGCCGTTCATTGGCGGCAACAGACCAACGATTGCCTTCAACGTCAACTCCGACGGACTGTAGAGGGGAGCCGGGAACCAGTGAAGCAACGGCTTGATCGTATTAATGCAAAGCCGTCGTCAGATCAGCCAGTGACGCTAAATGGAAGGTAGCTATTTGAGTGCTTACCCTACATTAGTTTCGCCCGTGGTCAGTCAGAGCAAACGCAGCTGCGGCACAGCTTACAACGTGGCTGCAAGAAAATCCTGGACAACAGCTTGGCAGGTCCAACTGCAGGACGATGGCGTAGCAGTCGAAAAGAACTTGGAGTCAGCATGCAAGGCACATGATTCTTCAGGCTGGTGGTGCCATCCGGCGACGCACCAGGTTCAGTTGAGACTGGCTGGACATTGTGAGCACCTCAATCAGACATGAGGAGGGGCTGGCTGTGATCCGCTCGTATTGGGTGCTGGCGGGTTTCCCGTGCAACGTTTCGAAGGCATCTGTCTGAAGCGGACCTCGTGTTCGGCCCAGACGCACAGGACATCAGGGTCTGCCGCGACCGGCGTGAGTGTCGGCCTGGCCGAATGGGATAGTGCGACCGGTGTTGGTTGGTAAGATGGCGCTCCCGCACGTCCCGGTGGGATGATGTTGAGGTTCAGCTTGGTAGGCTTCGGTCGCGCCAGCCGCCATCGCGTCTTGTAGCCTGGTGTAAGCGAACCAACAAGGGCGCTCCCGCAGCTCGGATGGCTTTCACTGCCTTTTAATGGGCGGCGCCTGCAGTGAGACATGCCTAATCTTAGGTTTCACCGGCGCGATTCCCATTTACAGACTGTTGCCGCGGAGAGGATCGTGGAGTGGCGTCAACACTCAGTGCTCTTGAATCTCGATGGAGGCTTGAAAGGAAACTGTCCTGGAGCATTATCACGTACACGTTGGTGCTCCATTTCCAGACGGCCGCTCCAGACTTAGGGTTAGTTGGTGCGGGCTGAGGCTGCATTATTGTTCCGTAGGATGCGCTAGCCCCCAGTGCGGCAGGGGATCTGCCCGGGATCAAGCAAGCTTAAGGTTCGGTCGATACAGATGCTTGAATGACGAGTGATCACCTTGTTGGTCTTGCTGCTAACGGCACTTTGCTGACATTGGCCTTACCAGGCTAGGAAAGCTCCTATCCATTTATGTTAGCAACGGGTGCTATTATGGCACATATGCTTTTGGCGCAATAAGACTTTCAATTACTCTTGTCGATGGACTTTGAGCCGTGAGTACTGACACGGCCATGCTGCTACCGAAGTTGTGCACCTCTCACAAAGTCGAGGACAACACGCCGGACCCCCACACGTTGAAGGAGCCATGCAGCTCGCCAGGAATACGTAGCCTCCCGCGCCGCTGATGCACGATGGCTGCAACGGTTTCCGGGCGTCTTGTACATCCTGGTCAACCCAATCCACAATCTCCAGCAAGTCTGACGCTACCTGACACCATATGTGGAGACGCTGCTCCAAGATCCACGGAGAAGTAGCTCGGCCGAACCCCTTGAGCTTTTTTGCAACGACGATCAAATAAGCAGACCGGTGTCGTAAAGCTGATCGCAATCCGAAATTTGTGTGCACCTCTGTTATTTTCTTTTCCCACTCCGTGCTTGGCTTGCGTGGTCTCACCGACAAACTTGTTGTGAGTTGCTTGCTGTCTGCGTCAACGCAACCAGATCAATGCGTCTCAATGACCCATCATGGTCATAAGCACCGGCCTGCGAATGATTCGAATACCCGGTGCATGCAATTAAATGCGAGGCGGATTGGAAGGGCAAAGTGCAGTGTGGAGCACCTCAAGACCAGTCTTGGTCAATGCTTCAACTTCTCATAGCGGTTTACGCTTTGATCGGCATTTTGTCGCAGACTTCTCATTTTTCGGGGTTACCAGAAGTCTGGTTTTGCTGTCGAAGCTTTTCAATGCTCTCATCAACGAGCGCGATTTCGACGTCAACCTTGAGGAGCTTCTCTTTGAGCATTTCCTCGTATTCATCCTCGGAGAGCACCTTCACGGGACTGAAACGGGAGTCCGCGAGTTTTCGGAGCCAGCTCTTGCCTCCAGCTGATTTGTCAGCAACAGCCTCTTCATACTGAGCAGCATGCCTGGTGTCGAAGAAATTGTAGATGTGCTGTCCTGCAAATCCAAAGATCGAGAACATGACAGCGCCGGGGATAACGTGCGACCGGCTTCCTATTGCCGTGTCAGCACGGGAGTTCCATCTGTGAGCAAGCCGCGGTCGTGATTACTGACGTGTCACGGCAGCCACGACCCCCCCAGAGACGCCTCCGGCGATTGAGCTGGCCTTGACGCGTTCTTCGTGGGAGAATAAATCGATTTTGCTGGCATCGGGATGCGATCCGCGTTGAACATCGAACCAAGCCTGGAGGCCTCGGCGGTTTAAAATGGCACTTCGGGTGGCTACAGCATGTTTAGCACCTGTGTTCGATTTACCTGTGCAAGGTTGAATTTACCCCAGTACACGGAGCCTGCTGTGAGCCACTGCACGCCGGCGAATGCTGCGAATAGCCCCGGAGATCCGGAGAAAAGGATGCCTTGCGCGCCGCCCAGGAGTAGGCCACAGCCGCCTGGAGGAATATGTCAGCAATTGTCCGGGTAGAGTGGCGCGTTCCGGAGACACCCAGCAGCACGAATTGCTCTTGTGGGGTTCATTTGGGACATAGGCCCAGGCAGCATGGCGGGCAGCAGGAGTTCCCGGAGATGGGCAGAAATTGACACGTGAATGCGGCGGGACGGAACGCGGCGCTGGGCGTGAATGTGCTTACCGGTCAAAGCACCGGCCTCCAGTGCAGAGGCCACGAGAGAGGAGGGGGCGGTGATGCGTGGGGCCTGCTGCGAGGCATCGGCACTGCTGCGCTGCATGCTGGCGGTGGTTGGGCACGAAGCCGCGTCGACTCAGGCAAGAGCTTCGAGGCTCTCGCGCTGCGCGTCGGGGTTTGGGTTTTGGCCGGCGCCTGGCCGCTCCACGTGACAAATAAATCGAATTCTTGGCGGAGCGGCGGCCCGAGTGGATTTTGTTCCTCAACTTCAGCCTATTAGTTCACGACGCACAATCGCGCGCTCCTACACGACCACCGATTGACACTCTCGCCATCCCGCAGATACGATCACTGAGGGCCCCGCTTCCCTCAGACTTCTCCAGCCAGCGCGCGCCTACTCCGCAGCGCGTTGACTGACCCCGCCATCATGGGTTCGTCCGCCCTCTGTGCCGAGTCCGCCCGGTGAGGCCACTGGCCTCGCGCGCGCTCGCGGATGCTCGCACACATCCGCAGAATGGCAGCCTGGGCTAACTGCAAGTGCAGCTCCGAAAAAGCAGGCCCAGAAGATGTCCCTCGGGGACTTCTTGGGCGACCAGTGTACGCTGCCACCGCGCCACTCGCGTTGAGGCGCTCTGTCCACCCGAATTGACGCTAACTGAACGACAGCGCTGGGCTCCTGGGCCGACGAGATGGAGGACCTCCCCGTTTCCAGTAAGTGAAGCCCTGCTCCGCGCGACCTGAACCGTGACACTGACAGCTGAACAGGTGGTTCGTTCCCTTCGCACATCTTCCGACTCCACCACTCGACCCCGCAGCTGCCCCTCTGACATCATACACAAATAGGACCCAGCGCTGGCTATGGTAGCAGGCCCTCATACGGCTCTGGCGGTGGTTTTGGCGGCGGCTTCGGTAATGCGACGTCCTCCCACATCCTAGTGCATGCGCTGATTTGCCCTCAACAGAACGCGGCCCCGACCGTGGTGGCTACGCGACTCGCGAGGAGCTCCCGCTTCCCACCAAGCCCCCGTATACGGCCCACTTGGGCAACCTCTCGTTCGACGCGACTGAAGGCGACATCCAGGACTTCTTCATGGATTGTGACGTCACTAGTGTGCGTATTGTCGAGGACAAGCTGGACCGCAAGCCGAAGGGCTTTGGCTACGTCGAGTTTGGTACTCTGGACGGCCTGAAGAAGGCTCTCGCCCTCAGTAGCACCCAGTTCCAGGGCAGGAACATTCGCGTGAGCGTTGCCGAGCCGCGTAAGTCACCCACAGCCAATTCCGTGCAGAATTAAGATCACTGACTAACCATGCAAACTTTTAGCCAAGGATCGTGTTGAGACGCGCGTTTTCGACGACTGGACCCGCAAGGGGCCTCTCCCTCCCGTTGCAGGCGAGCGTCCTCGTGGAGGTGGCTACACCCGGAACTTCGACTCTGGCGCATCTGACGCGGGTAGCGACCGTGGCGGCCGCCGCGGTGGCTTCGAGAGCGATGGACGTGTGAGAGACTTTGGCAACTGGGAGCGCAAGGGTCCCTTGTCGCCTACCAACGCTCCTCCCCGCGAGGCTCGCGAGCCTCGCGAGCGCAAGGAGTCTCCTTCCTGGGGCGAAGGCCGTTCCGAGGGGGGATCCCGTCCGCCGCGCCGTGACTTCTCTGAGGGCCATCCGCCCGTGGAGAGGCAGCCCACTGCTCCTGAGCTCGACAACTCGTGGCGCGATAGGATGCGGCCCGCCGAGACTGTCAAGTCCCCTACTGCCACTCCTGACGCCAGCACGCCTTCTTCCCCGGTTGCTAAGCCTGCTGCTCCTGCTGGCCGTCCTCGTCTGAACCTCCAGAAGCGTACTGTCTCGGAAACTCCTGCAGGCCCTGGCCCGTCCGCTGCTGCCAGTTCCAAGGCCAGCCCATTCGGTGCCGCGCGCCCTATTGATACCGCCGCGAAGGAGCGGGAAATTGAGGAGAAGAGGCAACTTGCTCTTCGGCAGAAGAAGGAGTCCGATGACAAGGCGCGTGAGGAGAAGCGTGCGAAGGAAGCAGCTGCAAAGGCCGAGAAGGCACCTGAAAAGGATGAAGAGGGTAGCGAGAACGGCGCTTGTTCTCCTCAAGCCGGAAAGAATATCGAAATCCTACAACGCACGGAGGAGAGTGGTGAGGCTGAAGACGAAAGCAACGCCAACGGCACGATCGTCGAGGACAAGGCTGTCAAGCCCAAGGAAGTTACACGCGACGCGAAGCCCACGGAGTCGTCCTGGAGGCGCAAGGACTCCGCGCCTGCTGCAGAGGCCAGCTCCACCACGCAAACCCTGGAGGATGACGGCTGGAGCACGGTTCCGGCCAAGGCAAAGAACAGCCGTAGGGGTGGCTCTCGGGCCATTGCCTCTTGAAGGCTGTCCAGTCTTTCTGACGCCACGCCTTGACGCCCTGACATACCCCATTCACCGACGCATCGAGGAGTCACATTTTCCATGGTGGATGAACGATGCTTTTGGTGTGCCTTGATTTGCGATGGTTTTTCTTCGAGCTGCGGTGTTCATTGTCAGGCGCATCGGGGGCATGTCTGCTATTTCGCAAAAAATGCAACTCTCGCCATGGACTGCTCACAGCATGCCAGTGATGCGAGCCATATCTCTCAGACTTGAACTCCGACACCTTTCACGACTCTTCAGGAACAAAAGGCGGTCTGGTCAGCTCTTTTCTTTACTCCACTCTTCCATCCCCCCTCACGCTAGACTCTCCCGATGCATGCAGCCCTCGACGCTTTTCCTTTGCGCACACATACCACGACCTCTTTCTTTCCCACTTCCTTTGTCGCTCTTCGGACCATAAAAGTTTTTTGCTTAGCTGAATGGGAGGTTTCTGGAATGATCCGGACGTCCAGCATAGTGGCGTTTTGAGCGCTCCTTGGTGTTGGACGCTCGATTCTTTCAGATACCAGGGAGGCGTGGTGAAGTAGTACGACCTTTCGATAGATGAAAATGCCCAAAGCGTGTAATAGACTGCGCCGGTGAATGCTTGCAGGCGATTGAGCTGTGCAAGAAGTCGATGCATCCGTCCGGACAGCTTGGCATACTTTTCAGACACGCTTGCGTTCGGACGGAGACATGGCCTAGCCCGACCAAGGCCTGTCGAGAAGCGTCCGCTCTGGCGCAAAGCTTCTGCGCCGTCGCGCTAAGCGTCGACTGCAGCGGGACGTCGCATCGAGTCATTGAAGAGGCTCGTCGACGCAACGTCATCAAGGCGCAAGGTTGGAATTAAGTAGACGCATGGAGCAGAATGGTGCACCGGGCAGACGCTTGTGGCACTGGCGCCAGGCCGTCTGCTGGCCAGGGCCGCACGGCACCGGCGGCGGGGACGGGCGCAGGCTCGGACGACGGGGAGCAGCCTGCCGGGAGGCTGAGGCTGCGATGCTTCTTTGCGCGGGCACCCAGCAGGACGGCTCTGCAAATCCAGGGACCAGCGGAGGCGCGCAGGACGGGCGTGGTTGACTCGTAGGGCTGCATGGCCGGGCCGAGTTGGGGCAAGCGGGTCGTTTTGTCTCCCCTGGTGGCGATCGCACGAGACTGATGCGCATAATCTCTCGCCGTCCAACCTTCTTTCATGTTTTCTTGCTCGACATCGCCCTCCGCTGCTGCCTGCCCGCGTGCTTCAGCCTGACGTATGATACCCGCTCTTTGCATAGCGTCCGTTTCACCCTCTCCCACCGCCGCCACGACCACATTCTTTTTGCCGCCGCCATGAACATCGACTTCAAAAAGAAGCCCGTCATCCGCACCCAGACTGTGCTCGTCCGCCGCTCGAACACGCCCGCCCAATCGCCGTCGCCCGCCACACCGCGCCCGCGTCCCAGGCTGCCCACGCCCGCCAGCAGAGCCCCCGCCAGCGCTGGCCGCCTGAATGGAGCAAGCTCGTCGTCCGCCGCTGCGGGCGCCGGCAGGAGGCACGTCTCCGCGCCCGCCGTGCCGGCTGTCAAACGCACCCTGACCAAACGCAAGGCCCCGACGCCCGCCACCCCGCTGTCGTCTGACTCTGAGGGCAGTGATGGCGAGGACAGCCTGGACCGCGAGCTCACCCCGCGCAAGCGCATACGCGCCAGCCACTCGCTCGAGCCCGACCTGCACCGCAAGATACGCGCGCCGCCGCCGAAGCTCCAGGACGCCGACGGGCCGGCCAGGCTGAAGATCCTACACGGCCGCGACCTGGTCAAGAGCGACCACTGGAAGGACGACGCCGTGCAGGGCTATCACGCGACCAAAGACTTCAAGCCCGCGTTTGGAGGCCTTGACGAGGTGCCGGTCGTGAGACTGCAGTACCCCAGCAGGTCGCAACCCGAACGGTGCGTGATCCCCACCACCCACCACCTCACCCGACTCAACGCTGACGTGGCGCAGGTTCTCGCTGGTGCACCCCCGAGAGAGCGACGGCTACAAGCCACTCGAAGACATCGTCCAGACCGTCGAGACCATCTGCAAACACTACTTCCCCGACGAGGCGGACACACTGATCGATGAGGGCACAGGCTACCCGCGTCGCCTCAAGCGCGCGATACAACAGCAGTCCATCTCAGCCTTCAAAGATGTGCTGGAGGAGTTCAACAAGCTGGTCAGCGACGCCGTGGCGTCAGGAAAGACGGACAAGACGCTCGACGACCTGCAGTCCATGCCGCTGCCTCTGACCGAGTACATCCTGTCGCAGACGTACTCGCGAACCGTGTCGCCGCGCGTGAACTCGCTCCGCCGCTACGAAGCCGGCTCCAACAACGTGTACGGCGAGCTGCTGCCGCGCTTCGTGCACCGCATCTTCCAGGAAACAAAGCTCAAGAGCGACCAGATCTTCGTGGACCTGGGCTCGGGCGTGGGCAACGTGGTGCTGCAGGCGGCGCTGGAGGTGGGCTGTGAGAGCTGGGGCGTCGAGAGCATGCCCAACCCGTCGTTCTGCGCGAGCCTGCAGAAGCGGGAGATCATGCAGCGGGCGCGGCTGTGGAACATCTCGCTCGGCAAGATCAACCTACTCGCCGACGACTTCCTGGAGAACCAGGAGGTCGGCCGCGTGCTGAACCGTGCGGACGTCATCGTCGTCAACAACAAGGCCTTCTCGCCGGAGCTGAACGGCGCCCTACTAGACAAGTTTCTGGACCTGAAGGAGGGCGCCAAGATCGTCAGCCTCAAGCCGTTCGTCGACCCCGACCACGAGATCAAGAGCTTCAACGTCAACGACCGGGTCAACTTGTTCAGCTGCACGGAGAAGGAGTATTTTAGCGGTTCGGTGAGCTGGACGGACGAGGGCGGCAAGTACTACATCCAGGTCAAGGACCGCTCCAGGCTGGATAAGTTCTTGGAAGGCTCGCGTAGGAGGAGATGAGTAATGGTTAAAGAAGGGAACGGAATTTGACGAAAGATTTGGAACGAATGTGGAAGGGAACGGGTTGGCCGTTTGCATTGGCATTGGTGGGGCTTGACCCGACTTTTTGATGACGGCGATGATTATTGAGCGTTCCTAGCAAGGAGTCGTGAAAAGAAAAATCATGGTGTTGGTTGGATGCGGAGGGCGGCGGTCTCTTCTTTTTTTGGGGCATTCTTTCATACAAGAGGTTGCATGGGCGGCTGGTATTACATCCATGATATGGGAGCGGCATTACTGGTATTGTTATTCATTGGAATGGCGGGCGATGGCTTCGATCGACACGATACCATTTCTCTATTGTTTTCACTACTGCGCGCCTTCTCTTTATTGTTCCGTCCTTCTCGACCCTGCGACACGTCTAAATTGTCACGGTGCTTCCCGTTTTCTTCAACAGAAGTCGCATCAAGGGATCGTAGATGGCCGGATACACAAGACTCCACTCTTTGCTTTTGGTAGAGACGGGTATTCCCTCGGCGGGAGAGAGACGAATTACGCTTGCGCGAGCGGGCTCACGGCCTTTTCTATTGTTGAGCATGCGTATACCACTTTTGCTTCTGAAGAGCGACGATGTAAGAGGAAGAGAGAAGGATAATGTAGCTACACAATAAATACAGTAACCAGGGTTGATCTGAATGGCTACAGATATCTGAAGAGAGTGTTTGAGCAAAGCCATCTTTAGCTTTTATCATGGAAAGCCAAGAGGTGTGTCTAGTATCAAGGTTGAAGCCGTGCATTGGAAATATCTGCTATTTTGTGGTTGTGCCCAAGTAGTTGTAGCAGAGATCGCTACAGCGCACTGATATTGTACAAGTCCTTTGCCTTCACACAAACGAGCGTGGAATTTGACGCAAGAAGGAAAAGGAATTATAGCCGCTGAAGTTTACTAAAGTGAAAGGAAAAGGAAAATGAAGCATAAAAAGCAGATGCAAAACTACACGCCGTGCTCTCTCCATAAAAGTTCCCACCTCAATGACCAAATCCGCCAAGACTGAAGGAAACAACTCATCTTCAAGCATCAGGAAACAGAAACACCAACCGACACCATCTTTTAGTTCTTCTTTCCCTTACCTCCCTTCTTCCCACCCTTCTTGCCCCAGCCCGCATTCTTGTTCTCCGACTTCTTCTTCTTCCCCTTCCTCGCCCCTTTCTTCTTACCACCATTCTCCCGCGCCTTGCCACCCTCCTCACCAGACACCTCCCCCTCCCCCTCCTCAGAAACCCCATCCATCTCACCGCCACAGAATGCCCTCTCCAAGAACCCCATCACCACCTCACCCCCCTCGCTCCCAGCCACAGAACTCGCAGAGCTCTCCCTCTCCCCCAGCGACCCGCTAGAGAAAACACCTGAGACCCGGCTGCTGCCGCTGCTGCTCGACGCCCCGCTGCCTCGGCGCGGCTGCTCGCCGCCGCCGCCCCCGCTGAACGTGAACGCCTCGCGCCGCAGCGCCGCGGGGCCGAATCGGGCCGGCGTAGGGACGGCGCCGCCGAGGCCGAAGAGCGTCGGGGGGAAGGTCGGGACGGGTGCGGCGGCGCGGACGGGGGCGGCGAAGGTGAAGGGCGTGCGGGGGAGGGCGAGTTGGGTGTCGGTGCCGGCTGTGGTGGGCGGGTTGGTGGGCTCCCAGTCCATGGCGGTGGGGTCTTGCGGGACGGGGTCGCTCGCGGTCGGTTGCTGCGGGCTGGCGGGCTGCGGGGAGGCGAAGGTGAATTCGGATGTCTCCAGCGCGTTGGTTCCAAACAGGCTGTTGGTTGTGGAGGTTGGGGTGGCTTCAGACTTGTTGCTGGTCTCGTTGGGGCCAGCGGGCGTGATGGTGGCCGACGGCATGCGGAACGTGAAGCCCGCGGGCTTGGATCTGTTGAAATTGAACGTGCTGGTGGCTGCTGAAGTCGTGTGAGTGGCGTTCGACTTGACGCCATCGTGCTCGGCAGGAGCGATGGTCTTCTCGGAGCCTGGCTCGTTCTGGGTGACTTCTCCCTCCTCAAACACGGCGGACTCCTTCGCAGTAGCGTCGTATTTGTTGGTCATGATGGCTGGAGCTGCTTGCGGCTGGGTGGTGTTTTGCTCGCTAGGTACGATATTCTCGTCGGTGACATGTTCGTGGTCTTGCTGCTTGAAAAAGAAATCAAGCGCTTTGAGAATGGCTTCTTCTTCCTCGACATTGTTCTCCATAACAACATCTTCGGCGATGGCCTTCTCAAGAGCGGCGTGTAGCTCGATGACCATCTCATGGTCCAGATCCTCAGTGGCAGTCCAGCCCTGAATATCGGCTTCGCCCTCAGATGTATCCTGCAATCTCTCCACACCAGAGCTCCGCATTCCCAGTACCGGCGT
The DNA here is from genome assembly GCA_009829855.1 of Neofusicoccum kwambonambiense. Taxonomy (NCBI): domain Eukaryota; kingdom Fungi; phylum Ascomycota; class Dothideomycetes; order Botryosphaeriales; family Botryosphaeriaceae; genus Neofusicoccum; species Neofusicoccum kwambonambiense. Next base: position 13,278 of record RKSS01000275.1, read on the forward strand.
GGCAAACAGCCCTGAAGCCGTCGCCACCGCCGCTCCGGCCGGGCGGGCATACTGCACACGCCAGCCAGCGGCGATGTAGCAAAGCGCCTCGGGCGGCGCGACGAAAGCTGGAGTTGGGATTGTGATGATGGCACGGCGCGGGTAGAGGATGAGCGCGGTGCTTGTAGTGGCAGATGTCGGATGGTTCATCTTAAGGCTGTTGGGACAGGGAGTAAGACGGACATTGACGGCCGTCATGGTGGCGGCGTCTATGGTGAGAAGGAGGTGGAAGGGTTCGGTGCGGCTGAAGGATCTGTTGTGGGTGCGAGATGCTCTGCGTGATCTCAAATCGGACACTATCGGTTGAGTTGATTTTCGAACGGGGTCGCCGATGTGGGAGGGTGTGTGTGTGCTGGAAAGTGTTTCGTAAGGCCACCTCGGGTGAGGCGGAGTGTGGACGGAGGTCGCGCAAATACGCAGTAAGCAGATTGCTTGTGCGCGCAAGCCAGGAGTGCGGGTTGCTATGCGAGCCTCGTGGAGTGGGTTCGCGATGTCGACAAGTCCGCGGTGTGTGGGGAAGGAAGAGGGAGAGAGCGCAAAGATGAAAGCTTTTATATGCGTGTAGAAGTGAAAATGAATTTGCGTCAGAGGCAGTTGCTCGGGGCGACTGCGGGCGGGTGTCACTAGTATCGAGAAGTGTTAAGAGGTGAGCGGCGCGGTCGTTCGGTTTGGGATACTGGCCTCAGGCATGAACACCTCCAACGTGTCACCGCATTGAAATTGATCGACTGCCTGCCTTGTGCGTTTTAGTTCTACCCACTCTTCCCAATGCTAAAGTTTAGCTCGGCAGCCTCCTACAAATTCTCAATCACAAAACCGCACAGGTCATTATCGCACGATCCTAGGGATGCCAGAAAACCAGTCAAAAAGCCCACACTTAAGCGGTCCACTTCATCCACTCTCTCAAGTTTACTCGAGTAAAAAGGAAAGTAGCAGCAGCTCGCAGCTCATGAACACACAGCATGCGAGAAGAAGTGAAAAAAAAAAAAACACACAATCAGCTAAGGACGCCCACCACTCCTTCACTCCATCGCTTCCATGAGCCCGCATCCCCTCAGCTCTTCCATCATCCCCACAATACTTCCTCTACACGTCGGCAGAAAACACAACCCCGAAGTTGAAATAAAAGAAGAATACCGTCACGCGCGTTCTGTCCCTTTTCCACTAGGCAGAGCCTCCATTCTCTCAATCCCCAATCACACTCTCCGCCTCTGCCTCCTGCGCTGCGTCGCCATCGCCGTCGCCCTCCTTATCCGCCGCCGCCTCATCTTCATCCATCTCCTCATCCGCAACCAACCCGTCCCTCCTCAACGCCTCCTCGTCCTCGTCGCCGCGGTGCTCCTCTTCCTCTTCCTCCTCCCCATCCGTCTCGTCTCCCACAAACTCATTACTCTTCTCCGCTTTTTTCTTCTGCTGTTGCTGTTGTTGCTGCTGGTTCGGCGGTGCGCTGGCCGGCCTGCTCTTCGCGCGTGCCCCGCGTCCCTTCTTCGCGCTCTTCTCCGTGCCCACCTCGAGGTACGCCAGGACCTCCTTGAAGTTTGGGCCGAGCTTGTTTCTGTTGCGCTCGAGGCGCCTGCGGACAGGGCCGGGGCCCTTGCTCGCGCCGTCGTTCGCCTCTTCGTCGTCGTCCGCGTCGCCCGAGCCGTCGACGACGCCGCCTAGGATGGCGAGCACGAGCTTGGACGCGAGCTCGCAGAGACGCTGCTCAGCGAGGAGGATGTCATGGGTGCCGGTTGCGCCGTTGGCATCGGTGTCGGCGTCGTCTTCGTCATCCGAGCTCTCGGGGTCGTCGTCAACGTCGACCGGTTCGTCGTCGTCTGCAATGTTGATATTGCGGCTGGACTTCTTCGCGAAGTGCTTCTCCGTGGCGGCGAGGAGCTGAAGGAGCGTCTTCTGCGTGTCCGGGTTGAGCTCAAGGAGTAGCGCCATGAAGTCATCCTCATCTCTGGTATCCTCGTCGACGTCCATGTCTGCTGCGTTGCCGTTGGTAGTTGTTGCTGCTGCGGCTCTCTCGCGGCGGCGCTTTGCATCATGCTTGGCTTGCGCGTCACGGAGTGTGGTAAAAAGAGTGCTGAGGTCGAGCAATACACCTGCTGCTTGCAAGCGCAGCTCGTCGGCGCCTTGCCGCTTGCGGAGAACCTCTTCGAGGGCGCTAACGCAACCGTCACGACGTTCGGCCACAGCCTCGACGTCGTCTGGCGGGACGTTGCCGGTACTGACGATGAGCTGCTCCCATGAACGTACCTTCCACATGAAATAGAACAGCAAGGAGCGGGCAGCATTGGCGACGATGCTATCTTCCAGAGCAGATAATGAAGTGTCAGTTGAGGAATTAGGGACGCCGCGGTGGAGCAGCTCGGTTAGAATAGATATCGCGTTCTCAGCAGGATTGGCATCTGCACTCTTCCTGCTTCTCGACTTTTTCGCTGTGGTGGCGGGAGGAGGCGCTTCCAGTGGCTCCGTGCAGTCGGATATGCTGGCCAATTTGGATATGCGAAGCACAGTGTTCGAGACAGCGGAGAGCACGTTCTGACCAAGGTTTCCCCGCATCATCAAGCCCTTGCCTTTCTTCAGGGCGTGCAGCGCCGCGACTGTGTCTTCCCAGAGTGCTTGCAACTTGCCCTCTGTGATCTCGCTCAGCTCTTCATAATTCTTGGCGTGCAGCAATGCACGGCTTGCTTCCACGAGTACGGCCTCGTTACCGTGGCTCATGAACTGCTTGTTGATGTCGTCCAGTAGTGTGGAGTAGGTGGTCGAGTCTTGTCGCAGCTCTTGGAAGACATCCAAATTGAGGACGTGCTCAAGGCGCAGCACAGCGGCTGCAGCATCCGGAACGGCACCAAATTTATTCAGTAGACGAGGAATGAGAACGGCGAGGTGGCGTGCGGCAACATCCTGTTCTTCTTCCAGCTCTTGCTTCTCGCGCTTGTTTTTCTTTTTGTCCTTGCCGGCTTCAACCGCACGGGTAAGCTTTAACTTGACAGCTGCATTGAGAACGTCCAGAAGGACGATTTCCTCTTTCTCATTAAGTTTGCACTCCTCCTTCAGCGCAGTCTCAGGGTCGTCTGCTGCTCCGTTCTGAGCACCTGCCGAGGTTTGCGAGTGGTCGAAGAGAAGGTAGCCAGCTATCACTTCCCATTCCTGGATCTCCGGGACTTCGTCGTACAATGCCTCTGCAGCAACGCAGATCCTTGATTCCATGCCGCCGGCGACAAGCATGTAGCTATTCGACATTGGCACTCGGTCGATTTGGCTAGGAAGAGATTGATCTTCCTCATCGTAAGCTGCTAATGACTCAACCAGGGACTTGAGCTTCAGCCACTCCACTCTTGGGTTCTCGTAATCATCATCGCCTTCCTGTGTAGCCAAGGATTCGTCGAGCGCTTCCTTTCCGCCGAGCTCATCGATTCTCTGCTCAGTGATCTCACTGATGTTCTCCGCGAAGAAATCAACAACAGCCTTTCGCACGCGGGAATCCGCATCGAAGATGAGCCTTCCCACAGAATCAACGTCGTCTGGTTCTATTAGGCCGGCTTGACGAAGGAGGTCCAGTAGTTCCACACTGGCAGCACGAACATGGGCGTCCGCATCCTGTGTCGCCATTTCCACCATTCGAGAGCGGAACCTCTCCGTGAATGTCCTTAGCCCACCCAGCTTGTCGGGATCGTCAAACATTTTCTGCAGCTGTTTCACAACTTCCAATCTCGTGGGCGCGTGAATGTCAGAGAGAATCCATCCCAAGTATCTGATGTGCTGGCCGTCAAAGAACATATCCGGGTAGGTCATGATCCAGTTTCCAAGTCCGATCACACATTCTTGCCGTATCCTCGGGTCCACGTCGCGATACCTGTGAACGAAGACTTCGTCGAACCAGTTCTGAATCATCTGATCCACCGCAGTTCGCCTCTCGTCGGCAGCCGCAATCTTCTTGTCCAGTTCCGTCAATCTTGCCTTGTTCTTCCCAGACTTCTTTGCCTCCGTCTCTCTTAGCCTTATGACCTTTGCGTTGGCCTCGATGAGCTTGGCGCCGACTGCACATAGTGCACTCGTGACGGTGACGGCAACGACAGTAGCTGTGTGACGGAATGGACGGTTATTTGCCGAGGACATAGTACTAATCCAGATGTCAATGTTTTCAACAATCGTCGTGTTCTCCCAGAGAAGTTCTGACTCCGCCAAAGTTTCGATGATAGCAGTGAAGAAGTCGATGAGGTTATGGCGGAAGTTTGCTGATCCTCTACCCTTCTGGATCAATGGGTACTCGACAATATTTTGCTACGTGTTATCAGTATTCTGAAAAGCGCTTCAACACCAATGCACTCACTGCTTGGTACTCTTCCTGCACGTCACCAAGCTTGCCTGGTGCACTATCCGGGTCCTGGATGGCGTGTACGTCGATCTTCGAGTCACAACCGGAACACTTCAATACAAAGTTAACCAGCGCCGCCATCTCTTCCGCCTCGTTTTCATCGTTCGCGGCGATCCTCTGCACCCATTGCGCGGCGACATCGTTGAGGTTCTGGTTTCCGGCAAACACCTCACCTGGTAGTACAATTACATTAGCACTCGATACTTCCAACGACACGTCTGCGCGCGCATACCGTAGAGACCGCCGACCTCCTCAGCCGCTGCGACCTTGCTTGGGCGGGGTTTGCGCGCCTTCTTCGCCTTGGTCGCGGGGCGAATGGCCAGGCTCAGCGTGTCGCCATTGGGCCTACTCTTCTTCGCGGCGGGCTTCTTCTGCGGCGTAGACTTGGCCTTTGCGGCGGCCTGGCGCTTCTTCTTGCGCTGCTTGTCGCGCACCTCCTCGTCGTCGGGCTCGCTCTCGCTGCTGTCGTCCTCGTCCTCTTCGTCGTCGTCGTCGTCGTCGTCGTGCGCGTTGTCTTCGTCGTCAACGTCCTCGTCTGCGCCGCGTTTGCGCTTTGTCGTCGCGGGCGTCGGCGCGGTGGAGTAGATGGTCTCGGGTTTCTTGGTCACGCGTCCGGATTTGCGGCGCGAGGTGGTGTTTTCGGCGGGGGCGCGCGTCTGCGCGTCGACGTCGGGCGACGAGGGCTCCATGCTGGAGAGGCGCGCGGGCATGGGAGGGGCGTGAAGGTTGGGAAGCAGGAGTCGAGAGGAGGTGGGCAGGCGACACGGCGCAGGTTGGCTGTGACGGCGAGAGATAAAATGGGGTCCGACGCGTAGCAGTGCCGGGCTGATGGGGAGCTCTGCGCGACGAGGATGGCGCCGTGCGGTTGGGGGCGTTGCAGCTCGCAGGCAGATGCCGGGGTCAGCGTCGCAGCATCGGACGCGCGCAGGTCGGCGGGTGTTGATGGGAGACGCGTTGCCTGCGGTCGAGGCGGAGGCTTCCTTGGCGGGCCTCGTGCCAGGCCGCAAGCCCGCCGCCTGACCTGCCCATTGGCCAATTGCTTGCCCCTCCACCTCCGCTCTCCATCGTCACCATGCCCACGCCTCCCGCAAGCAGCGCTCAGAGAACGCCGCCACCCGGGTCACCGCCGCTCCCCGACTCCAAGAACATCTCTCCCAGTCCATCATGATCCGAGCGCCCGGCGGCCCTTCAACATGAACAACCCCTTCGCGCCCTCGACCTCGCGCCCCGGCCACGGCAGCATCGTCCTCGCGTTGCTCCCGCCCAGCACCCCCGTCCTCCAAACCGTCACCTACCAGTATCCGCTGAAGCTGATCGCGCCGGAGCCGCAGCCGGTGGCGCCCAACAGCCCGGCGTCCTACACGCCACGCACCGTGCACACGGTGCACACCGTCTTCGTGCTGACGTACGGCGGCGGGCTCGTCGCCGGCGACACCATCACGCTGCGCGTCACGCTCGCGCCCGCCACCCGGCTGGTGCTGCTCACGCAGGGCAGCACCAAGATCTTCAAAGCGCCCGCCGCGCCCGCGCCGCGGCTGCGCTCCGGCCAGACCACCGACGTGCGCGTCGCGCCCGGCGCCGCGCTGTGCTTCCTGCCCGACCCCGTGCAGCCGTTCGCCGACTCCGGGTTCGCGCAGACGCAGCGCTACGTCCTGCTGGCGCCGCACGCCGGCGCCGACGAGCCCGTCGGCAGCCTGTGCGCGCTGGACTGGGTCAGCGAGGGCCGCGGCGCCCTCGGCGAGCACTGGGATTTCCGCGAGTACGTCAGCAAGAACGAGGTCTGGCTGGCGCCCGAGGGCGCGGCGCTGGAGCACAAGGACGGGGACGGCGCGGGGAGAGGGAGGCTGCTGCTCCGCGATAATGTGATACTACGTAACGAGCGCGGGGATGGTGCGGGCGCTGCCTCGGCGGCGTCCGCGGGGACGGTAATCGGGCGCATGGACGAGCTGGCCGCGTTTGGGACGCTCATATTGTATGGGCCTGTGTTTGCCACCCTCGCGCAGTATTTCATGGATGAGTTCGCCGCCATGCCGCGTATAGGCGCGAAGAAGTGGCACACTTCGCCTCCGGGCGAGCAGCAGGCGCTGACGCCGCAGGAGGCTATAAGAGCAGCGCGACTGCAACAGGAGGCAGATGATGGCGTGCTGTGGACAGCGGCTGCCGTGCGAGGATCTGTATTGGTGAAATTCGGCGCGAAGAGCGTCGAGGGAGCCCGGAGATGGCTGGGCAGCATGATTAAGAGCGAGGGGACCGTGGAGAGACAGTTCGGGGAGAGGTCTGTGTTATGCTTGAAATGAGCGTGGTCTTGGGCTCGAAGCGTGCTCGCTCGATTGCGTTCGCATCATACCCCTGCAAAAGCGCAGCATTGTGGGTACATTATTGGATCGCGAACTTTGACGACGAACTCTGTTTTCATCTGGACGAATGATATCCATGCATAGGGAGCCTCACCGCGAGAATGCATCACGAAACGACACGAAATATGGCCGGTATACCGAGCGATCTGGAGGATTCGCAAAATGCGGTGTTTTATGGGACTTTGCATTCATAAAATGGTTTGACGCGATTCAGTGCATAGTCTACGCCAAAAGTATCTATAATTGTAAAAATTGGTATCCAGTCCATAGGAGAACCTATGCCGAGGGAAAAGGGAAAAGGCCAGACCAAAGAAACTCCAATGCATGCTGTCGTTACGTGTAAATCATCTCCAGAACCAAGACCTGTGACGTCTAGCATTCCAATCCCAACTCGTAGCCGCCTGTAAGTCATCCACGTTCAGGAATTCCACACCCTCCTCCACCAATACCTCCCACATGTTGTTGCGCAATGCGATCGGCCAGTTCGGCGTGCCCCAGTACCGCGGCTTCAGGCCCCGCTTCTTCGCGCCCTGGATCTGGCCACGGAGCAGGTGCAGTTGGTGTGCCGTCGGCTGGCCTCGTAGCCAGTGACCGCGGCCCACTGCTTTAGGAAATGAAACGGAGGCATAGTACGAGTTGCTGCTGTTGAAACTGTCCGCCGTTGTACCTGGTGGGAGGCCCGTGGTGCCCTGGCCAGAGGCAGCGGCGGTAGGGAGGGGAAGCTTTTGCTGGGACACATCGATGCCGGGGATGGGTTCGGGCTCTTCGAAGAGCATCGCGAGCGGTGCATCGAAGAAAATGTCGCGATAGGTGGTGTTGGCGGTTAGGAGATCGAAGGGCGCGCTACCAGTAGCGACGACTGTGACTGGTCCCTCCACTACCTCGGCGCCGTTCCAGTATGTGAGATAGCCTCGTGAGCGGAGAGATTCGAGCTGCCATTGCACGACTGGCCAGAGCTTCTCGCCATCGTTCTTGAAGTCCACGAGGAGGACGAGGGTTTGGGCAGGATCGGCGTCCCACACACCATTTGGCCGTGCGGGTGCGGCTTCGTGTGATACGGCGAGAGTGGCGGGAGAGTTGGCGTGATCGAGGATCTCGACAATGGGGTCGACGTAAAGGTTGCGGAAGGTGCGCTTCGGGGTCAGGGATGCGGTATTGTGACCGACGTAGAGCTCTAGCTCGTTTGATGAATCCGGGAAAAGCCATACATCCGCTTCAACGCCAACACAGCCGTAACTGATCGCTTCGAAGAGAGGAATGCGGCGCCAGTAATCATTATGACTATGGCAAGGGTGGGGCTGTATGTCCCGCGTGAAATCGGTAGGGTAGTTCAACAGCCCAGCGTCCTCGTAGCTTGGCCCACTCAGGCGAGATCGAATGTCGTATACTTCGTCGTTGTAGAAGGCCGGTCCGAGGTTGATGAGGATATTTACAATATGGATGATCCCGCTACAGACAGAATTAGTAGATTCTCTCGAGAAAGATGCGGCACACCATGTCCAGTAATCCCGCTGTTAGAGACTAAAGCATTCGTCCGGAAGGCAGCGGCGAATCATTCATCGTGCACTCGTATGAATGGGTATACTTGAAGTCTTGACAGAAGGATGCTTGGTACTGTGCTGGGGTAGGGTAAAATACTTACAAGAAGCAAAGGATAAAAGCAAGCATGGCGAGGAAACCCACACCAATCCATCGAGCAGCTCTGAAAATAGAAGATGGCGACCTGTACTCTTTGTGAGTATCCTTTCCGTCAAGCAACGACATGCTTGACGGGTCGTCGTACTCGACCCCAGCATCAGGCTTTCTCCGGCGTTCCCGCAGCGCCATGAGCACTTTCCGCCAGAAGGGCAGCTGCTTCCCATACCACTCGCCGAAGCTCGGAGCAGTCGCGGAGACGGAGATGAGGGACGCGCTCTTAAAGCTCCACGCAGGCGGGTTGTGCGGATGTTCTGCTGCTACCTCCTCGCGGATGATGTGATCAATGCGCTCATCGCTGCTGCGGGCGGAACTCGGTGTTGAAGATGAAGAGAGCATCGTGTCCAGAGCTCCACTGTGACGTCGTACGTTGTCCGGCCCTCGGCTGTTTCCCGACGATCCGAGCGCGCTGTTCGGGATGCCGACTCGGGACGATGAGAGCGAATGCACGCGGACGTCGCGGCGAAGACTGGAGGTCAAGCACAGAGAACTGGAAAGCAGGTCAGGGAGGGGTGGATAAGTGCTTGCGGCCATGCATCTAGCTCACCTCACTATATTACTTTACCCGAGTTTTGAGTGCGTGATCCGGCAAGTTGCAGAAGGCGTGCGCAGGTCCTGCGCTTGTGGCTGACCGAGAGCGTTCCAATGGCGCACCGAGGAAGGAACGATATTCTCCGTCTTCAGCTGTGCCGCAGAGATGAATAATGAAACAAGCTAGCGGGCTGGCAACACGGCCCAGCTCGACAAGGGCTCAGGCGGGGTTGTGATGATTCCGACAAGAGGCCTTTCAACAACATCGCCGTGGTGCTTCCATCCTATTAATGCTGCTCCGTCGGGTTACTGTCGGTGAGACCATCGGGAAGATGACCCAAGGCGACCAGACAAGACCGGTCGGCCATCACAACGGCGCAAGGCAAGAGATCAGCTGGGCGACAGGCGCACATGGCTGCGCTGGGAGTAACACCGCAACGTGCGTGGTTTACCGTCCATGTCTGGCCGATGTAGAGCCACATATGAGCGTAGGCCCGCAGCAGATCGGCCGGCCGCCATGGAGCAGGGGAGAGCTTGTCACGCCCACGCCGCGGTTTTGCGCGCTCTCGTTGGACAGCGCGCTGCAACGTGCGCGTGGGTGTGATGCCCGCCAGATCACCAAGGTCCCCGCTTGGTCCCTGCGCCAGCTTAGCGGCCTGCTTGAAGAAGCGGCATTTCGAGCACGTTGAGCTGAGGCTGCCAGAGAATACAGCAGAATATGCCAAGGCGTTCCGGTTGAATCCCTCAGCCCCTCATGCGCGAATGTGTCGTTGCCGTGCAGCTCAGCCGCGGAAGTGCTGTTTCGTCGGCGTCCCGATCCCTGACCTCCGCGGCGCTGATCCAGCCGAGCGAAAAGTGAGCGCGCCGCCTTGGCCGCCGACGTTTCGCGACAACAAAATCTCGCAGCCACTTCCAAATTCCCGCCACCATGCCGCACAAGCACAAGCGCAAGGTCAGAGACGATGATGAGTATGGCTTCTCCTCCCTAGGTCCAGATGCGCCTACTGACGATTTCTTCCAAAGCTTCGACCTGCCTCCCACCTCCCGCGCAAAGTCACTGCCCGTTCGCGAATCCGGGACGTTGAGCGAAAACTTCGCATCGAAGACGAAACAACGCAAAGACAAGAAGAAGGCGAAGCGGATAGAGGGATATGGCGCAGACGACACGCCCAAAGCCTTTGCTAGGCTGATGCAATTTTCGAAGACCGGCAAGGGCTTCAAAGGACTGGACGATGGCGTTAAGCCTCGCGGCAAAAAGCGCAAGACCAACGGCGACGGGAAGAAGGATGCTCAAGAAGAAGAGCCTTCGAAGCCTGTCTCCGAGGTGCCCAAGATCCTTCCCGGCGAGCGTATGTCTGATTTCAAGGCGCGTGTTGACCAGGCACTTCCGGTCGCCGGTCTGGCTCGCAAAGGCAAGAACATCGAGGGCTTCAAAGAGCGGCAGACAAAAACAGAGAAGAGAATCCAGAAGATGATCAGCCAGTGGCGGGAGGAGGAAGAGAAGATCAAGGAGCGAGAGCAGGAGGAGAAGGACCTCGCTGAGATTGAGGAGGATGAGGAGCAAGCCATGTGGGAGGATAAGACGGCGCCGATACCTACCCAGGGTGGTGGCAAGAAGAAGGGCAAGCGCAAGGGAGGCGATGATGAAGACCCGTGGGCGGTGCTGAAGGCAAAGAGGGACGAGCCAAAGGGCCTGAACGACATTGCGCAGGCCCCACCAACATTCAAAGCAATACCGAAGGAGAAGTTCAAGGTCAAGAACGGGGCGAGGGTTCAGGTCGCGGATATCCCCAATGCCGCGGGTAGCTTGAGGAGGAGAGAGGAGCTGGGTGAGGCGCGGAAGAGTATCATTGAGAATTACAGAGCTATGATGGCCGCCAAAAAGAACGGTCCTTAGGGATTAATGGTCATCAACGGCTTGGTGGAAAGGTAGTCAGGCATCCTGCAAGTGCGGCGTTTAGGTTCTAGATTGCGCAGCGTGGTCTTAATGGTGGATCATCTGTGCGAGGTTTTGAAGATACCAAAAAGCATTCAACGTCTTCGGCATACGCCTTGCTCACGTGTCGTTCGCGTGCCTCGTCTCGGCTGCGTGGCAGTCCTGGCAAAATACCGCCTTCTGTATCAGTGCCGCCTTCTGTATCAGTGCCGCCTTCTGTATCAGTGCCGCCTTCGCTTCTTGGGCAACGCACTCCGCGACCATACCCGGTCACTGGCCACGAAAGCGCCCGCTCTCACTACGCTAATATACGCGACGGCGCGAGCCGACCAACAACGAAAACTTCACACCTCAATCCCAACACAATTGGAATTCAACCTTGCACAGCCTGCGGCTGCCGTCTGCGGAAATCGGGCGGACCCTAGCGGGTCTGACGTACCCCGCGGCGCACGGACCGGGTCGCTCAACTTTTGCCCGCTCCCTTGGCGAGGCTGCCGTTATCACCGCCCGCCACAGTCACAAGTTCGAACCGCGCCCTCACCTGCATGACCCGGCTCCATTCCACGACTTCACAGCAGGAGAGGACGGCGGAGGGCGGCGGAAGATGGCGAAAGGATTCGACGACCTCATCGAGTTTTTGCTCGAGGAGATAGCCCTGCGCGGCGAGCAAGGTACGTCCACCCAGTCCAGCGCCGTCGCATCGCGTCGTGCGAAGAATTCTGCAAGGTTTTGCGCTGGCGACGAATCACCGCCTCACTCTTTGCCGTGCTATCTCTTTGAGGAAATTTTCTCACGCAGATTCTGCCTCTGCACTCATGAGCTGCGTTGATGTTTTGTTGCGTTTTGCGTCTGGTCGCACGTTCGACTCTCGTGTCTCCCATGCGGCGCTTCTACGTTTCAGCCGCTCCACTTTGCTGCCCATCCGCTAACCTTTGCACGCTCTCGCAGGCGCAAGCACTTCCGACTTTAAGGACCTTCTCAACAGGTTCTATGTTCAGCAAGACGATGATGTTCGCCCAGACGGTTCAGGGCGTGCTGCAGAAGGTGCCCAGCATGCAGACCGCCGCCTGCAGGACAAGGTCTGGACCTGGCTGACTGCTCATCCTGACATCTGCTTCAACGGCGGTCAGGAAGAGCCAATCCCGTCGCTCACGGCATTCGAAGCCCTAGAGAATCAGAAAAGGACCACCGTGGCTACCGAGACTCCGGACGGTGCTGGAGAAAATGGTGGCGAAGCACCCGCCGATGCCGCCCCCAAACTTTCTGTCAACGAGGAGCGCATGTGGCTTGCCATGGCGGGACATGGCGTCGACCCAAAGAGAATTCCAAGACACGAGTTCATCATCTTATCCATCATCGCCGCCCACGGCGAGAAGGGGGTTGTCCAACCAGAGATCACTCGTATCAGCGGCCAGGACAAGCGCTCTGTACCGAAGCGGACGGACAATTTGGCCAAGCATGGTTATATCACCAAGGTCCATGTGCTAGCGAAAGGCACTCGCACGAGTCTTTGCACCCTCCGGAGATTTGCGAAGACTCAGCGGGACAAGAAGGCTGCTATCCCTCCCATCCATGCCCGCTCCAGCCCGGAAGAGATCAAAGCCGTCATCTTCCAGGACGGCTTACTCCTGTACGACAAGTTCTTCGACATTCTCATGGATATACTTCAAGATTGCAAGATCGTGACTATCGAAGACTGCAAGAGAAAGCTTGGAATCACGACCAAGACATGGGAGATGAAGTCCTTGTGGAGATCTATGAGGCGCCTGGAAGGTTTGGGAGTGGTCAAGAAAGTCAAGGCCCAGATCAAAGGTTACGCGTCAAGCCAAAAATGGTATCGCTGCATTAAGATCGTGCGGGATCCGACGCAACGCGATCGAATGATCTTCGTCACTATGAGTCTGAAGGAGGCAAGAAAGCACAAGACCGAAGTTGAAGCTGGCGATGACGAGGATGCAGAAGGTGATCTTGATCCCGCCGAGGAAGATGAAGAGGCCGGAGCGAGCCAGGCACTGGTTCAGCAAGACAACGACGTCCAAGAGATCAAGAGACTTCCGCCACAGTGGGATCCTGATCGGCCTGTCATTAACCTCCTCTGGGATATTATCAAGAACACCGGTCATTCGGGTGCTACAACAGCTATCATCCGAGACCAAGGCTTAGGCACTTTCTACCGTCGTCCCATCGATTCGATTTTAGGTCGTATCTCCGACATCTGGCACATTTCGCAACCGCCCCATCTCCGTCACTTTGCCATCATCAGAGATACGGGTCAAAGTGATAAATATCTTCATTACGTCTACCGATCCCATGGAAACTTCCAGCTTGCTGTCGATGTCGGAGAGGCTGCTTGGGAGGTCGTCATCACACAACCTGTGAACATGAATGCAGGGAAGAAGCCGCGAGCTAAAAACCAGAAGAACGTTCGAGAAACCATTCACCACGAGTATGGAGAACTTAACGAATGGGGTTTCCCTGAGATTGCCGAATCTTGCTTCGAGGGCCGAACCGGGATGGCAACCTTGAAAGACTCTAACAGGACTGTCATGTCAAGCTTGAAACTTCTCCCAAGTCGAGGGTATCTCCCTAAGTTTATCGCCGGCGGCTACGTACGTTCGCAACGTGAAGCGTCCGTCGATTCAGATGAAGACGCTCCCCCGCCTTCGTTTCGTAAGAAGCCTACAACCGGTGACAAGCCGAAGAGGAAATACACACGCAGGTCGACGAATGGACCAGGCCCTGGCAGGAGGAAGAAGTCTCATCCTAACCCCAACGCTACCACGAACACACATGGCGAGGCTACAGTCCTCCATGGCGGAGATCCAAACCACGACGTAGCCATGAGAGATGTTCCAGGAAATCCTGCGGACACGTTTGATGGGAGTATGGACGGTCTTGGTCCCGTTGTGGCCGCGGATTGGGAAAACACAGAGCCTGATGCACCACGTGCTAAGAGGCCATATCGGCGTAAGAACGTAGGCAAAACTAAAGCAGCGGAAGACGTGGAGTCTGAAGACGAGCCCCCCCTGCCTGGTGTCTACATAAACCCCCCTTGGGGTAAAAAGCCCAGAGATCCGTCCATCAAAGGTCGACCAAAGAAGGCCAAAGTCGTTGTCGTTGTACTTCAGGCTTTGAAGAATATCGAGCTGGATTCGCAAGAGTTCTTCAACAAGGTCGCTGATGCAAGAGAGAGATCGGATGCTTCTCTTCAATCTGGCAAGAATCAGCAAATGGCGAAATCAGTGCATCCCGTGCCTGCCTCTACGTCAGGAGCCAATGATCCTTTGCCAATGCAACCTCAAGTCCAGGAATCAGTAGTCTCATATGCAGACCAAAGAGATCACGATCGAGGAGTGGATAAGGCTTCCGTAACGAGCATGGATGTGGATGGTAACGTGCTGGTCGCTGCAACTGTGGAAGGCCATGCATCAAATACCAATGCAGCGATGCAACTGGCTCTTACGGCTCAAACTATTCCGGAAACCCCTCATCGACCATCGAATTCTGCAGAGCCTCCTATTTTCCACATGCTCGACGAGATGCCTACGGGTCCGCCTTTCTCTGCTCCATTCAAAGAGCAGAACGACACAGCCCAAGCACGGCAGACACTAAACGTGGACTCACCTGCGAGTGCTGCCCCTGCGGCAATGACGCCAGCGTCTGCAACCCCTGCGACAGCGACGCCTGGAACGGTTCCAAAGAAGCGTGGAAGACCCCGGAAAGACCCAAATGCCCCTCCACGTCCTCGCAAGTCGGCTAAGAAGAACGCTCAAGATACGGCTATGGCATCCGCTGCTAACGCCACGCAGAACCAGCGTTTATTGCCTGCTTTCTTCCAACCATCTGCCTCGGAGGTATCACACTCCAGTGCGAATCCCGATGCATCAAATCCCGCGGCTCCAGTAGAGACCCCAGGGCCCAAGAAACGTGGCGGAAAACCGAAGGCTGCAACCCAGAGACCCGGAAGCCCTGCAACAGCAGCTACCGGTATTAGTAGACGAAATTCCTCCCAGAGCACTAGAAGTCAGCCAGGCGAAGGACAATTCTCCATTCAAATGCCTGCAGCTTTCAATCCGTTTGAGGTGATGGCCGAAGAGTACCACAGAAGTTATCCAGCTCTGTATACCCCCGCTCCAGAGCCTTTTAACCCGTTCGTTGTGGCTGCACAAGAGCACAATAGGAGTGTCACATCCACTCCTGCACCTGCATCGTCCTCACAAGCTCCTTTGGTAGGCTCTCCAATAGGGAACAGATATGCTCATGGACCCATTCCGGGCTCCTCCCAGCCGTCTCGTGCGAAAATTCCTACTCCAAGCCAGACTAATCGAGCACGTTCCAGCACTGTCGACTCGGACCGCTCATTCAGCTCGGTGAGACCTAGTCCGCTGGGACGGACGTCACTTGTAAACGGGCATGACCAGTCTCGGCAACCTTCAGCTGCAAGCGCTATTGCAGCAGGTGCATCATCGAGGAGGAATGGCAGTCGAACTATCAACTTGGAATCTGCATCTGGAGCGCTTGTTCCTGGTCAAGATCATGGTGGACCGTTGGGATCCAATCACCACCCTGTAGGTACAGCTACGCCTCGTCAACAACGTCAAATGCCAGGTGCTAGTGGTAAGGGACCAGGTCACCACGGCGGTCTGTATGACCAACTTCATGCCGCTGCAGGACTTCAGAAGTCATCCTATCAGAGTCCTTACGGGCAGGTATCTCGTCTAACTCCTGGATCGTCGCCAGACGCAGCAAGGAGACCGGAGACTGGCCATGGCCCTGTCTGGGGCAGCTTCTCTTCATTGAAAAACAAGCCTACAGGCAAAGACACTGATCTAGCTTCAAGCTTGGCAGTCCAAGCTGTGAGGTCAGCCCAGAAACCCGACATGCTGCAGCCTTCGCCCATTTCACCAACGCATCACTCCTTGGATAGGTCATCTGCTTCTCAGCAAAATTTGGGCAAGACGGTTCCACAGCCGATTGAAATCCCGGATGATGATGGTAGTGAGACTGAGGAAGAGCCAAATCTTCATTCCAGGCCGGTAACTTCATCAGATAAACAGGATACTACACTTGTTGAGAAGCCGGATGAAGTTCGGAACGGTGAAGAACCTTCCCACGCGCGTCAAGCAGCACAAGGATTACGCGCTCAAGAAGACGAGGAAATGCAAGACGCTCCACCTGTGCAAGAGGACATCGAATTGGCTGGTCCATCCCAGGTCTCTGAAGCTCCGTCTACACCAGGGCAAGGGTCACGGAGTCGCGGTGTCCTGACAAGTACTCACTCAGCTGCAAACGCGACTGAATCTCCCGTTAAACCATCACCAGCCTCGGTGCAGAACGGACAAATGCCTGAAGCTGAAGACGGATCTACGAATCCAGAGGTACCTATCCCAAGAAAGAAAGGGAAGTGGTTAGGAGGAAAGAAGCAGGGTGTCAAGTTGAGTGGAGGAGGCATCCTCAACTTTAACCGCACCAAGCTCTTGGTCAGCATCGTCGAGAAATGCGACGGGGTCTTCCCGGGTGATTTTGAGATCCACAGGCCATTCGTCGGACTCTGGAACAAGGAGTATGGTGCCGAGAGGCAAGTTGACCGCGACACCATCAAGAGGACCATCAAGAACGCAATTGATTCGCGAAAGCTGCACAGGTTTGCATACTCTTTCAAGAACAAGAATGGCGTTATGATGACTAGACACATTCTCTCTTTGCCAAGTGTTGCGCAAAATGATCAACTGGTTCTGGACACTCAAAAAAAGGTCATTTCTGCATGGCCCCGTGTCTACACTCCGCCTCAGATGAAGGAGTACGAGGAGGAGGTTGGGAACTCATGGTACGGCGACAAATATGAGAAGGATACTTCAGTCCGGGTAGAGCGCTCAAACCTTCCCCAGTGGATGCGGGACATGGAGTTGCGTACGGCAGAAAATCAGAGGAAGCGGGAGGAGGAGAAGTCGAGGAAACAAGAGCGAGAGGCCAAGGGTCTGCCTCGTGTTACGCGGCCTGGCCGCGGCCGTGGTGGTCGTGGAAGGGGAGGCACTCCTCGTCCAGTCCTCACTGGCCGTACTGGACGGCAACGTCTTGCTGGTCTTCCGCGACCTGCAGCAGATCCAGATGATTCTCCCTGGACCTCTTTTCAGTCAAAGTTCTTTGGGCCTCCTGATGTTCAGGACGATGAAGATATCGAGGAGCCAACCGCACTTTCTCGTACTCGATCCTACGGCGATATGACTGGGCTTTTCCAAGTCGATAACTTCGTCTTCCATCGGCCAACTCATGATAGTGCGGTTGTTTCAGACGATGATGACTCCAGCATGTTCGGGACCCCGTTCAGCTCACGTTCGGGAACACCTGTGCCAGCGACTCCATCCAGGAGAGGTAGACGACGTTCCTCCATCGGCTCCACTAGAACCATGTCGACACCAGGTCGGGAGCCGACCTTCCAGGTTCAACTCAGCCCTTCTCGAAGCCGCAGAGGATCCGTTATTTCTGTTGCATCTTCGACGTCAAGCGCAGGTTCAGTGTCTTCCTTCCGGATCGAGAAACCCAAAACAGCAACAACGCAATGGAGTTTCAAGAATGCCGGACCCGAGACATACGATCCCACTTGGGATATTCAGGACATCACAACAATGACCGATCCCGACATTCTCTTCTACACGCACACCGGAACATTCTCGACCGAGTACTATGTGGTCCGCAACTCAAGACTGTCATTGTGGGTCCAGCCTCGTGCTCAGCACCAACAAGACTTTGAGGACGCAATGCCAAGGTCGTTGGATGAGATGAAGGACTCTATCAAGATGAAAGGCAAGGATCGCGATCACAGCCGTCGTGGCAATGCGAACCTCAGCAGGTTTGAGAGGGAGGTCATTGTTGTCAGTCACTGGGAAGACCAGTACATGAAGAAGAGCGAAGATCTCGGTCTCGTCCTCAGACAGCCGCACTTTATCAACCACAACTTCTATGGAGAGCAGGAAGAGCCGGAGACCGAGTGGGTCTTTACTGGCCTCAAGTGGGATAATCCGTACAGTCAGGTCTTCACTCCGTTCGAACCTCCGTCTTTTGATGAGACGGATGAGAGTGATGCTCTGGATGGCTTCATCGCCGAAACTGGTAAAGGTCGCAGGAAGACTGCTGCCCGGGCTCCGAAACGTCGGAGACACACGTCAGCAGTGGATACGCCTGATGGCAATGCCCCCGCCAGAACGCGTCGCCCGAGAACGCAAAGAACCGCTCCGAAGTCCCACCTCGCTCGAGCTCCTACGCAAGACCCGCTCTGCGTTATCTCGACCTCAGACACCAAGAAGCTGTTGTATGCCATGGTCGTGGTACAGTCTCTTCTCGGTGGGCTCGAGGGCTACACTAGTTGGGACCAGATTCGCAAGATCTTCAGGACACATGAGCGTTGGGATCTAACCTCTTTCCGAAACCGCTGGGTCTGGTTGAAGACTCGCTGCGCAGACGTGGTTGAAAACCTCTTCGATGAATTTCAGCAGGCGTATCTACTGGCATACGAATGTGGAGACGTGCCAGCCATCGATTACGACAACGTCGATGACTACGACTGGGAGGGTATTGTTGCTTGGACCATGCAAAACATCAGCATCAAGCCGCCCAAGGAAGCCGATCCTAATTCCAACCTTCCGTCAAACCGTAAGGAACTAGACCAGGCCTTTACGGTCCAGGAAATAAACGAGTGGTCGGGTCCGCCGAAGGAGTCACTATTCAACGAGAGCTGCCTTTCTACCAGGCGAAGGGAACTGACGCAGCAATACTCATTCTACTTGCCACTCACGCCTCGGACAAAGCCAAAGGAAAAGCCTTCGACGCACCCCTTCTCGCGAAAGGCCCTTGATCGTGCCAAGACTTGGGTTCGAGCCACTATCGTGGCTCCGGACGAGCAGTTTGACAGGAATAGTTTTGGTGAGAAGCTCAAGAAGCTCGACGATAAGATCGTCTCTAAAGCTACGTCGGAGCTCGTCTCCACCAAGTACTTCCGCGACGAACAGAAAGGACGCACGAAGCCCGGTCGTAACTACGGAGTCGACCGCACTTTCCCCAGGGCCTTCGAGCGACAGCTTCTCCCAGCTCAGCTACTCGACGCTATGCGATTCAAAGAGGATCTCGATCAGGCTTTCCGGAGCGGTGCTCGGGCCTACACGATTTCCAATGCAGCGAAGGATGGCCATGTGCTTGCAATCATCAACCTCGTGCAGAGCGGCTTTGTCAAGATCGAGCCCGCCCTGCCGCCTGTCGACCATACCATTGGCAAGCCCTTCCCTCGTTTGACCAAGTGGGGCTTTACCGAAGGCCACTACAAGACGGTGCAGATGGACCGCGGCAGGCTGACTTGGCGCCTCGACATCGTCCCAACCGAGCGCTACGTTTTCGGCAACCCGCTGCTGAAGGCACGCAATTGGGACGCCTTGCCTCCGCCGCCTCTGGCTGCTGATGACGGCGAGTACCGCGACTTCGTCCCTCTCTGGTCGGACCTCTTCAATCGCCCTATCGTCGACTGGTGGCGCCGCGTCGTCACTGCTATTGTGCACATCGTCTTCGGGCGGCCAGGGATCGGGGTTGACGGGTTGAAGAAAGGGTTGAAGGATACGATGGATGAGTGGGAAATCGAGTTGTGTGTGAAGTGGTTGGTTGATGTTGGGGCATTTGAGGAAATGCGGTTGGGGCTGAGCGATGGAGAAAAGACGAGAGGCTGGAGGTTGGGTGAGTGGTGGTGGTGCGTGCTTGGGGAGGAAGTTTGAGGTGGGCTTGCGGTTTGGGGATATTTGAACAATGATTGGGGATTTCGAAAATGAGAGGATAGACAAAATAACGGGGCATTAGGTTGGCGAGATTTTTTTTCAGGGTCTCTACTAGCTTTGTAGGAGGCGCTCTACTTTGCTGTTCTAGTTTGTTTTTCCTTTCGTCGTTGAGAAGGCTGATACAGTCGAGGCCAACTTTCATTCTTTTTGAGTAGACTTTTCTTTGGCAACCCGACTGCCGGCGCGGCTGGCGATCGAAATTAGGTTTGTAGTAGTAGTATGAGTACAGCAACATCAAGTTAGAACATTCCTCCAAGTGTCCCGTCTCTTGGCCGAAGAGGGGTAGGAAGATTAGTCCGGTGCTGGGCTTTGTTGCTTGTGAAGCTATGAAACATGTGGGTGTTTGCCTCCGCGCAAAGTTTTGAACCTAATTCAAGTCTCTTTACTGTCCAACAATGCCCACAATTGGAAACATCCCGTTTGCTCCCACTGAGACTGACAGTTTCTTCCAGAAACCACCAACAATCAGCAGACCACACCAAGCACCCCACAATTCAGCACTCAGAGAGTTCCCAGAGCCTACAAGAAGAGTCTCGTTCCCGCTCACAATCTCGTAGAATATCTTCCGCCCTCCAGATCACTCTCCATCCCACACCGCCGCCCCTCTGCCATCTTTAAAACCCCGCTCGCCCTCGCCCTCGCCCCCATTTTCCCGCCCACCATGCGCATCCGCATCAACACAGAAATCCACCTCCCACCCCACGCCATCCCCTCCCCCCACGCACCCATGACGCCGCCCACCACCGACCCCTCCGGCCCCTCCATCGCCACCACCACCCACGCCCGCAACGACTCCGGCTACGCACGCAGCCCACCGCTGCCCGCGCGGGAAGACCAGCGAAGCGCGAGCCCGCCGCCGCGGGGGCCGGCGGATCCGAAGCCGGAGGTGTACGTGCCGCTGGCCGGGGCGGTGGCGCCGGCGGCGGCGGCGGGGTGGGAGCGCGCGGGGTACCGGGTGCGGTATTTTTGGCGGGGGAGGGTGCCGTTGTTGCTTGAGGAGGGGGTTGGGGCTCGT
>RKSS01001485.1:4375-16414 GCA_009829855.1 Neofusicoccum kwambonambiense
CTATCAACCCCTACAAGGTTGCTTACGCCAACAAAAGATGATGAAAGAGCACTGGCGCACCGAGTATAGATGGTTGATTAGAGGAGGCAAAGGCCGGCAGAGTAGGATGGTAGGAGAGGGGTGGAATAAAGGGTTTCAAAAGGCGGTAATGTTTATTCCGGTGCGCTGCCTCTTCTAGTTTGGACTTCCATTGTGGTTATAGCGCCCTGCTACTCAAAATCTATAAATCAAACCACCTCACCATCCCTCCCACCTTTTTCTTCTTGACTCTCGTTTTCCCTCCAGCTCGCCAAATGCTTTCTCCTCTCGCGCCCTGTAGCGCCAGCCCGACCGCGCCTCCGCTAGCCGCCACCCTACGGGAGTCTTAGCTCGCCCATTCGTGGGCAGCTCGCCGCCTCCCTTCTGTAAAGCGCGACCCCCGCAACCACCTCATCCAGATCCCGTCTCATAATACACACTCTTCCGACTCCAACTCGAAATCGACTCGATTATCTTCTACCAGCCAACGCGAACTGATGAACTAAATCTGAGGAGCGGGAGCCTCGGGATGGATTCTGTAACAAAGCTTGGTGCCTGCGGTTGCTCGAGAGCCACAGATAATTAGAGTCGTTGTCTTTTCTCGCCGCGCTCTTCTCTATCCTTTTTCTCTACTTATAATAAAGGTAGAGCAGATGCAATGCTAGATAGATGTCTAGTTCGAGATCATGTATAATTAGGCCCGCTAACACTGGAATTATCGTCGTCTCGAACAGTGAAGTACTTGATTTACTGCTGAGGCTATTATGGGTCTATAGCCTCTCTAAACCTAAGACTCCGGCAAGAAACTTGTGCAGTAAGGCTCGTGTCTGCAACCAAACTTTCATCGTCAAAGATACTCTGGTGGCGCTTCGGTGACCCTCGAACGACGAAAAGAAACTTTGATCGCATGAACGGTTTCGAAGAATGGGAGTAGAGTATCTTGATCCATCCTCTCAAAGAGCTACTACATTCCTCGTAGTCGGAGAAGCCTGGCAAATCATGAAATACACCAAAAACGCTTTGATTGAAGTGGTTCAATCTTTGTTCAAACTCATCGAGTTTGTCTGGATGGCCGTTCTCAGCGTAGGTCGGAGCGTACATCTGCAGTTGCTGGAGCACCGCATCCAGCATTCCCTGCCAGTGATCCGGAATGGTCTTCGGCTGCTGGAATCGGTGTGGTAGTACCGCAAGGCCATCGTCGGATGCTGATTGAACGAGGTGCTTGCTTAATCCGAGCAGCATTCCCCGAAGCTGGCGATTTTCCATGTCGTGGACCACCAGGATTGGTCGTGTCCTGTCCTCTAGCCACGCACTGAGTTTTGAGAAAAGCCGAGTCGGGATTTTCATTGGCAAGGGTCCTGTTCGCTGGAAGTCATGGCTGGGGAGGGCACGGAGGCTCTGTCTGACGGGGGGCGTAGGATCTGACGAGGGGAAACTTCCGCTCCACTCTTCGGAAGTTCCCAGAACTTCCTTAGAATCAGAGTCAGGAGAGATGCTAGAACGCCAAACGCCAGACCGGGTATCCAATGTGGAAGTTTCATCTGAACTAATGGATGGAGTATGTCTGTGGCCTTCCGGCGCAGCTATGTGCGGACCTGAATGCGCGTTTTGAAACCCTCGTCTTGCAAGAAACCCTTCGAGGTCATGGGAGACGCTTTGCAAATAGCGTAGGACGCTGGTGTAGCCTCGGTCATATGAGGTTGTAAACCTGACAAGTTCGGAATGCGTCCGGTCGATCGGAATTGCCCAGCGAGCGTCTACTCCGGTGTGGGTTGCGGAGCCTCGGCCGACTAACAAAGCGCTTGGCCCCCCTCTACGCCACTTGCCCGACTATTTCCAGACTTTAATCAATTACTCAGCAGCACGTTTCAAGGGCAGAATTACCTCCTGGACGACAGTTGGAGATTTCTCGGTTTCGTAAAAAGTAGCAATGCTGATGTCATCTGGGCAGACATGCTGAAACCGCTCGCACTGCTCTTCAAGCCAACGAGATGACGGGTCAAGGGTCTCGAGAAGGTATCGATTGGGGTTGTCTCCGACCATGGCAATCAGCGACTTCATCTCCATTCCTTGGTTGGGCACACCAAAGAACAGTAAACCGGCAATAGCCTTCAAATTCAATTTATCTTGATCATCCCCTCTCGGCATTTTAATCATCGCCTAGACTCGAGTGAGCGGATGGTTAAAGCGGAACGTATCTCACAAACCTCCTTGAAAATGATACCGCCGAGGCTGTGGCCGAGAATAACTAAAGGCCTCGTCACCGTCTCTCCTGATCTAAGAATGCTGAGATCTTGGCGGAATCCATCTCCGATATCATGGATGTTTTTAACAGAGTCGCTGTTGTCGAGTCTGGTATCGTAGCCATAGATCAGAATTCTTGCCTCAGTGAATTTCTTAGGCAGCATGTCGCGCAACCACATGTCTTGCTCCCCCGTCTTTTTGAAAGAACCAAATGCATGCCCGGCGAGACCGGAAACTGCGACGAGACTGTCAAGCATTAAAGAGACTCCCACTTCAGTTAAAGCAATTACACGCACTCAAACCTCCATACTGTAATTTCGGGGTGATGGAGGACGGTGAATCCATGAAAATGGGTGTCCAGCACCAGCTCCAACGGGGTTTCTCTGGGTTGAATATCGGACCATGTAAAGGTGAATTTCCTAGAAGTAGGACGGCTCAACAGCGCCGGTGGTATTTTTTTGAAAGTCAAGGTAGCAACAGCCTCCCTCTGGTCATACGAGCTGATTGCAAGTGACTTGATTTGCGCTGTTGATTCCTGGTCAGCCCCCAGGGCTCTCTGCAGTAATTTTCCCACAAAAGCTTTTTCGTAGGACGATGGTATGCCCTGGAGCCTGAATGTTGTGTACACCGCGGTAGCGGACTCGAGATTGTCGATTGGACCGCTGTGTTCAAAAACCAAAGAGTTCTCCATATCACTTCATGTTGATAGACGCAGACTGGATCAAGAGAAAGACACTGCATAAAGAAGGAGGGGCGGGAGAGGCCACGGGGACAGGGCTTGGATTTGTGGAGCCCGTGATCCTAGACGATCAAGTCAATTATTGATTTTGTGTCACAGTAAGATCTTGGCCTCCTCGTGACAAATCATTGCCCCTCTCTTACAGGTGGGGTTCAGCGCCCGATGACTAGCGTATATTGAACAGCAATCTCTTCCCAATGGCTTGCATGATATGCAAGCCAGCTGTCCGATACAAGAGGGGACGTGGGGGCTGTGTGTAACCCACCCTTGTCGGATCCGCTCGCTGCATATGCATTGCTGCCTAGAGCTCTCGCCACTTATTTCGCAGGGCTAGCGCATACGTGGCATTTTGATTTTAACAGCACCATTAGACATTCCTTCTTTATTAACTCCCATGCTTAATTGTTTATCTATCTGGCAGTTCCTGTTGTAGAAAACCTCCAAATCTTGCCGCGCACCGACCATCACCCCACATTTAGATTTCAATCGCGAGTTGACCCAATAGCGGTCCTTCTCCACTACGCAATCCAAAATGGAGACCATAGCAAACATTGATCCGACGATCATGGGCAATGATACGTTTGGATCAGAGGAGAAACATACCAGGCTTGCTCAAGACGCACGTATAATGCCCCTGACAAAAACGAGCACTCACTGATTGGTTGATACGGTAGACTGGTATGTTGCAGGTCTCGCCAATGACAAGTTTGGAGAGACAACAACCTGTTCCGAGGCACTCTCAAACGAGCCATGATTTCCAAAAGGACCAGTCAATGCCGAACTTCGGCCAAGCCACGATGGATCCGTACCCCATGAACGAAATCATCCGCCCGAATGATTCCCTTTACAATCAGTCCAGCCCACAAAAAAACCAGATGCACCGGTTGCTCTTGGAGCAGGAAAAGATCGTAAATCATCGAGCCTCTGTCCTACTTGCGCAGCCGAGATTCCCTCCGGCAATGCCGCTAACAGATATTGGTGCTAATGGCTGGATATCACCCGTGTCTGCGGAAGCAAAGCGAAATGTCAGCTCTAACTCGGGCCCAA
This sequence comes from Neofusicoccum kwambonambiense, assembly GCA_009829855.1. Lineage (NCBI taxonomy): Eukaryota > Fungi > Ascomycota > Dothideomycetes > Botryosphaeriales > Botryosphaeriaceae > Neofusicoccum > Neofusicoccum kwambonambiense. Next base: position 8,424 of record RKSS01001485.1, read on the forward strand.
TGTTTCGATGCCCCCCTGGACCTTCTGGAAATTCATTTTTATCTCACTCTATTCCAAAGATGTCTTCTACGGGGAACGAGGGGAAAAGTATGCTAAACACGGTGACAATCTCCCCACTTCAGCCTATCGGGAAGCAAGAAAGGGTAAGAACTTCAAATTACTGTGATTTCATGCCATGCTGACTGAACGTAGGATACAAGCAAGGTTGATCCTTCCCGCACCGATTCAAGTTACAAGGCCCCAACGTCATTGCTCAGAACAGCGGTGGAACATGCTCAACCGTTAACGCAAAACGCAAGTGTTTCGAGCCATCTATTTAATATAGAACAGCGGGAACAGCAGAAAAGTGAATGTGGTCTGCCAGGGTTGATGGCATTGAAATCCACGGGCATTCTTGACGACTTGAGCAATCGTTTCAGACGACATTGCAAACTCAATCAAGCGCCGACTGAAGCGTACCAGCAAGACGGTAGCGCCCAAAGCACTAATATGGGCGGAAACATGTCAGGTAGAAAATTTTCGACACCACCTGTAGTGTCTTTCAGTGCCCCACTGTGCGATGGATGCTATCATGCCCAGGCACAGCTCCAGCATCTTCGTCAGAGAGTCGCAGACCTAGAGCACGCCAATGACTTGCTGATGAGAGAAATAGATGAGTGCAGAGAAAAAGCGGAAGACGCGATGCGAGAACAACTCTCTCCAAAATACGTCACGATCTACGAGATTTCTGAAAATGGCACCACGCGTTGGTACCAGGACGAGCCGCACTGGAAAGATACACCAAACGGTGGAATCCGCTTTACCGGCCAAAACCGACTTAGCCACATCAAAGCGTTCCTCTATCAGCAACAAGAAAACAATGTCCCATTCATTGTCTTTCGCGAATTTACCGACTTGGAACCCCCCGATACGTTGGACTTTTGGGATTTTCCGCGACCGTCACCGACGAACATTTCCATTCAGATCATTTCCTCAAGCCTCATGGATAGTTTCCGTGATGCTTTAGGTGGGTCAGAAGATGTATGGACACATGCCGAATTCCAGCAAGCTTCTAATGATCATCCCCTCGACGACTCTGATTCCGAGTTCGGCCTGAACGACGATGACTGGGCCAACAAAAAAATAGTCAACATGGATGTCCTCGTTTTCCATTTCGGACCTCTGTTGGAGAAAGGACTTCTGCCAAGAGCGGAAGATGGTTCTTACGAGGTCGTCCTCTTTCTTGCATTCCTGAGTGTCGCGTTCGAAAGCAAGCACGCCCTCGCGCATGAGCTGCTCCAGCAAGGAAAGGTCAAGAAAGACACGTTGCCTTATGTCTTCCGACCAGGAAGCGTTGTTGTCTCTCAGAAAGACTCGCAAATACGGGGCATGAAGCAGCAGCAGTTGTTGGAGCAAGACGGCGATTCATGGACACTCTCTTGCCAGAGCTGGGATTTTGACGGCAAATTCCGCAAGCGCCACGAGACACTGATGATTCTTCCAGATAACCTCAACGATGGATACACAGATATTACATCACTGCCTGTCTATCCCATGAGCTATGCAAAGCCCGAAGTCGAACGACAGTTGCGCCGACGAGGGGAGACAATCTGGCGATGCCGCAAGTCGTCATACGTGACATACAGCGGTTTGAACATGCGAGGAGATGTTGCCTATGTGAGTCTATGCTAGTCAGATGCTGTGCAAAAATCACTGATAAGAATCAGAATGAAACAAGGTTCTTGATAGACATGATCACTTGGGGACGATATCGACAAACCAAGCCAGGCGTCGAAATTCCTGCATATCCGCCATATCTGCAGATCAACGAGTTACCAAAGGATCAGATGGCCAGTGATAGTCTTCCGTCAGACGAATTCGCTTACCTGGTCCCCGAAAACATCACCGGTTTTAACATGCAGGACAAGAAGTGGGGTAAGAGACTTAAGTTGAGGTGCCTGGCTTAGGATCGGGCTAACGCTTCAGATAGTGGATCTTCGTGTGGACAACATCGGCGAGATTCATTGGGATAAGAAATCATTCGACAACCTGGCAGTCCCAAAATCGAGTAAGAGATTGATACGAGCTCTCGTTCTCAATAAGATTGAAAGCGACAAATCAACGGATATCGTGCCGGGGAAAGGTAATGGGCTGGTTCTTCTTCTACATGGTGGGCCTGGGACCGGTAAGACTTTGACAGCAGAGAGCGTTGCTGAAATAGCGGAGAAGCCGCTATATCGAGTAACGTGCGGAGATATTGGCACAGAGCCCCGCCAGGTCGAGGAGTATCTAGAGAGGGTATTTTACCTGGGCAAGATCTGGGACTGTGTTGTTCTGCTTGACGAGGCAGATGTCTTCTTGGAACAGAGATCACTGTCAGATCTCCCGAGGAACGCTTTGGTGTCCGTGTTCCTGCGCACGCTTGAGTACTACGACGGGATACTCATTTTGACGAGCAATCGCGTGGGTACCTTCGACGAGGCGTTCAAATCACGCATTCAGCTCGCTCTTCACTACCCAAGTCTTGAGAAAGAGCAACGGAAGCACATATGGACGACGTTCATCCGGCGTTTGGTGGCCCTTAAAGAACCTATCGATTCCGAGGAGATATACGAGAATATCGACATGCTTGCCGATGAGGATCTGAACGGCCGGCAAATACGGAACGCTATTACGACAGCACGACAGCTTGCACGAGTTGACGATACGAAGCTGACTTGTAAGCATCTCGAAGAGTCGATTAAGGTCTCTGGGCAATTCGACAAGTACTTAGAACAACTCTACGGCCCTGATGACAAGAGAATGCAAGTGGAAGGAGTTCGCCTAGCATAAAAATTGTAGTTGTAGCAATATTGATGATCTTAGACAGTAGTAAGATTCTTAGCATGGTGTAGAGAAAAAGACACGAAGGTCCCTAACCGAAAGGTGTGAATGCACCCTAACTAAAAGGCGTGAATACACCCTAACCGAGAGGTGTATATGCACCCTAAGATATATACTCGAGTCCAACGTACTCTTCTAAGTCCAATATACATGTAACGGCGGGCCTCTGCCTCTAAGGATCCAAACACCAAAGAGGGCGGTAAGCCGTATGAGGGTTTACCTTGATTGATTGATTGATTGATTGCTATTTAACGTCCGGCGGGTCCACGCGTGGGTCGGCAGTATGCCTATCACCGTGTGCCCTTAGGCCTCCCATGGGGCATAGGACGTGCCACTCTACCTATAGTCTACGCTAAGGGGTGACATATCTGGGACGTCGCGTCTCTATAGGCTGGCTATCGCAGTAAGGCGTTCTCTACCTCCTGCTCAGCTTTAGGGTATAAAGGAGTATTTAGGCCTCTATAGGCGACTATACATAGGAAAGAAAGAGAGATAAAATATGAGAGGGGGAGTTAATTTAGATATGGTGGTGATGGTCTGAAGAGACTAGGGTTGACAGTATGTCTACCTGCTGGTTCTGGGCGCTAATATCCATAAAGAAGCGAGATTCTTCTACGAACTTTGCGAAGAGGATAGCCCCTTTTAGCGTGGCTAGAGTCATAGGGATAATATCCCTCGGCTTGCCTCGAAGGCAGTTTGTTCGTTTACGGGCGTGCCTATAGAATATAAAGTATATTATTGTTTTTGGCCGCCCGTAGCGGTAGTAGTTATCCTATTTAGCGTGGCGGAAGCGTTCGTAATACGCCTAGAAGTCTCTATAGCCTAATCGTGTAGCTAGTAGGTGACCTAGTATCTTTCTAGGGAGGAGGAGCTCTAGTAGTATACCCTTTACTAAAGGGATTTCTAGGTCCTAATAGGATTTTAGGGCGTTTTTTATCTACTATTATTTAAAGCTTTTATGCGCTTATTCCTTTATAATCCTTTTAATCTTTACTATTATTAGTGAAATGTCTAGAGGAGTAGGGGATGTAGCGCCCTATTTGGCTAGGTAGTTAGCCTCTTCGTTGCCTAGAATTCCTTAATATCCTAGGATCTAGTAGATTATAATTTCTCCTAGTTAGATACTAGGTACTCGTTTATATTATTTTTATAGTATTACTAGTTATTAGATTCTAAGAATACTCCCTTAGCTAATATTAGTAGGAGTTCCTTCTAGTATCCTATAGGTCGCTTTTTAGTTATTAAGGAGAACGTAGATATTTATTATCTATTACGTATCTACCCGCTAGGCGGCTATTCTTATTTCTACTTTAATAGTAATAATCTCTATATCGTAGACTTTAGCCGCTATTATATACCTTACTACGGTATAGTATATACTATACTATATAATTTTACTAAGATACTAATAGTATAAAAGTAGACTTAGTATTATACTAATAGTATAAAAGTAGCCTTAGTATTATACTAATAGTATAAAAGTAGCCTTGGTATTATACTAATAGTATATAGTATTTTTAGTATTATACTAATAGTATATAGTATTTATTATATACTTTGAATTCGAAGTAATAAGATTACGTTTATAAAATAGTATTTACTTAGTTTAAGTAAGGAAATTTAATTCTCTATTTCTATATTCTTCTCTAAGTCTAATCGCTTTTCTATTCTAGATTTCTCTTATACCTATACTACTAGAACGTAAGGGCTTTTCCTTCCTCTATACGCTACTTTACTCCCTTAATATATCTTTTTACAATCTCTACTATATTAAGTTCCTTACTATCTAAATCCTCCCCGTAATAAAAAGACGGCTCCTTAGTATTTATAATCTTAACCACCTCGTTTTAACGCCTAGAGATAGAGATAGGCCGTCTAAATTCTATTTAATAATCTAGAGTTATTAGAAAATAAGAAAGCGTACTAATAAAGCGATAAGACACGGCGCTTAGGCTAGACTAATAGTCTACTAAATATTATTATCGACTACTATAAAGACTACTATAAGTAGCTTTAGATATTATATAAACTTACTATATAGGTTAGACTCTAGTAAATAGTAAAATACATTAATAATTATAATATAAAGTATTAATACTAAGGAGTTATACCTAGACCCGTATCTACTATTATAGTATTAATAGTACTATTACTATTATAATTATCGTCCTTACTACTATTATTCTTGGTGCTATTATTCTATCTTCTATCGTCCTTACTACCGTTATTATAATAGCCATCGTTCTTACTACCGTTATCTATATTTCTATTTTTATTATCTTTGTTCCTATTACTACTCTTATTATTACTACCTTTAAAATAATAATCCTTTATACTACTCTCTTTTTTAGCTAAAAATATTCTAGCTATCCTCTTTTAAGCGAAGCGTTAATTAGAATTAAGAGGATTATATTAGTCTACTATAGGTAATTATATTAACGCTATAGACTACTATAAAGACTACTATAGAACTTACTATTCTATATTTTAATTCTACGCTTTTTAGACGAGCGGCCTAATAGCCTAGTAACTACTAGCGTGGATAAAGACTAGATAGGGAGCTTAGAGATCTTAAGCGACTCTTTACTTATAGAATAATTACTATATTTAGAAGCCACTAGTACCTTAGGCCTTTTAGTAGCTATAGCCTACTTAAAAGCTTTAATAGGTACTTTATTAGGAGGACGTCTAGAAGAGTAGAGATCTATAGACTAGCTTTCGTATCCGTAAACGCCTATAATTTTATAGATAGTTCTAGTTAATTTAAAGTCCTTAGATATTATAGTAATACGCTTAGTATAGATAGCGTAATAATTTATAGCTATATAAGACTTAGTAAATACCCTACTATAGAGATAGCTATAGTAACTTATATTTAAATAGCTTTACGACGTAGATTTTTATCGCCTTTTATAAAGCCTTAAGCGTAGTACGTTAGAATTAAAGATTAGGAGATAAAGATAAGATGATTTCCTAGACTATATATAAGAAAGAAAGCTTTAAAATAATAAGATTCGTTTTATTTTAAAGCTTTTAGATCTCTTAGAACGTAATAACTATATAATATTAGACTACTATAATAACTACTATATAGGGGAAACTTACTACTAGGCTTATAGCGATACTTTCTCTTCCGCTTTTAAGTAGTATAAATAGTCTTACTTTTACTACTATATAGGGCTTCTAGAAGGCGTTTACCTACTAGAGCTTTTTTAGCTCTAGTTACGTTATAACGGTCGCGTATAGCCTAATAAGCTTTATTTATCTACTTAGTATAGGCTATTTATAGTAAATATTAATGTAAAAAAAATTAATATTTTAGGTTAAAGAAGCTATTAGAGTATAGATAATAAGAGTTAAACGAATACTTATATAATCGAGCGATATATATAATAATAGTTATAGATATAGAAGTTTTATAAGAGGCGTCTAATAAAACTATAAAGCCAGGCTAGATAGCGTATAGACGCCCTTATAGTCTATACGCGTATACCTCTCTTTTACTTATCTCTTTTAAATCTTCTATATCTTATTCTATTACCCCTATTACTTAACTTTATAATAACTTATAGGGGCTTAACGTACCTATAATATATTAGTATATCTACTAAGACTACTATAGCAATAACTATATACTCTATTATATCTAAATTCGCTTATTATACTACCTTAAAAGCGTAAGTTAGGCGTAGATAAAGGTACTAAAGCTGGTTCTTTAGCTAGTACTTTAATTAATACCCCCTATACCTACTTAACCAATCCGTATATTATTAAGGAGAACGCACGCCGCGGAAAGCTTACTAGTAATACTACTACTATTAATAAAGCCAAGCGCTCTAACGTATATAATCTTACGTACTACTATAATACGCTTAAGAAATTAGCCGACTACTAGGTAGCTAATCCTACTTAAAAGATGGCTATAATTAATAATATATATTCTCGCTAGATTTATAATAGGTAAGCCTTATAGTAGTCTTTATAGTAGTCTTTACTAACGACTATATTAGAATTAATTTAGAGAAGTATTAGATATAAGTTACTACGAACCTAGATAAAGAAACCCTAGATACTACTAAGATTATATTTAAGCTTTACAAATAGGCTATAAAGGAGACTAAGGACTTATTTTAGATAGAGAAAAACGTAGCTTAGTTAGAAAATAAGAAGGAGATATAGATCCGCGATAATAACTATAGAAACTATAGCTATCTACTAGAGGGGATAGATATTAATCTAAAAGAGTAAGCTCGTAACTTCTAGTATTAAGAGCTTATCTAGATAATACGTTTATAGTAGACGATTCTAAAGAGATTCTAGTTATAGTTTATTCTCTTATTACTTTATAAAATCAAGCTCTTAAACTCTCTCTTTTTAGATAAATACTAGAAACTCTTAGATAAGTCCTACTACTAGGTATATATAGTAATCTTTATAGTAGTTGTTTTATAACTCTAGACTAACTCGTACTTTTTAGGCTATTTATTACTATATTCTAGACGTATAGTCTTAGACTATAATTACTATAATTTAGTATAGTATACTAAATAGTCTTACTACTTATATTACTATTAACCTAAAAGTTATTCTAAAATTAATTTGGAGTTATACTCTAAATAATAAGCAAGCTAGGATAAGTTTTATAGTAGTTACTATAGTAGTCTTATCTCTAACTATAGTATAAAAGCTAATTATCTCTCTTCTTATATCCTACGCGTCTAATATTAATATAGCCTAGCCTATTTTTTTTCTTTATACTAATCTATCTAAGACTACTATATAAGTATTTTCTATATTTAATATCTTTACTTATCGTAAAAGAGCTACTACTACGGCTATTTTTACTACTAGCTATACTAGTTATACTAGTAGTAGGCTTATTACTCTAGGCCTAGTTAAGGATAAGAATAAATATATAATCTTTCTAGGTTTAGCGGTTATCTAGTCTAACTCTATAGCTTCTCTAGAGTTCTTTTATAGTATTAATAATAAGATAGTAAAAGAGGTACTTTTATTAGTTATATTTACCCTCTTAGATATAGTTTTTAAGTAAGTATACTAAGTTAAGCTTAGCTATATAAAGCTAATTATACTTTTTACGGCTTAGATTTCTCTTTATAATAAATAAA
>RKSS01000276.1:0-42224 GCA_009829855.1 Neofusicoccum kwambonambiense
CCCGCCCCCCACCACCGCCCCGCCCTTCGCCCGTAATACTTGCCACATCTCTCTTACTCAGCTTCAACATACCGCCACTAAATTTGCCCACCCCCGGCCCGCCAACCCCCCTCTCCCTCTTCTTCTCCTCGCCAACCTTCTCCTTCTTCGCCCGCTCGAGAATAATCCCGTTCTCCCTCGCCTCCCGGCGGCGCTTCTCCTCGCGCTCGGAGGCCTTCGCCTTGATGCCCTTCCGGTGCGCCATCGGCATCTTCCCCTGCGCGAGGATCGAGCCCTTGGAGCCGAGCGCCTGGATGCGCAGGTCCGTCGCTTTGTGCCTGTTCTTGCCGCTCGGGCCAGCAAGCAGCGAGGCCGAGGAGGAGGCGTCGAGGAGGTGCGATTCTTTGAGGAGGCGCTGCAGCGCGAGGTCGTTCTTAAGGTTGAGGGCGTCGGCGTCGGCGTCGTCGTCCTTGTCGCCGGCCTTGTCGTTTGAGGGTTGCCTGGGCGTGGGTGCGGTGGGGGGCTTGGAGGACTGCGGAGGTGCGAAGTTAGCGGAGGAGGCAGAGGGGAGTGGGTGGCTCGTATTACCATGAATGCTTTGAGCTCGGCTTTGCTCATGCGCTCGCTGCGCGTGGGCCCGGTGACTTCGACGACTTCCACGGTGTTGTTGTTGCCGGAGTCCTCGTCTTCTTCGGAAATGCCGTCCGAGTCGTCGTCCTCGCTCTCGCGTTCTTCCGCCTCGGCGGGCTCGGGGGGCTCGGGCGCCTTCTCCTCCTCCTTCTTTTTGGAGCCGCTCAGCGGCTTGAATTTGGCTTCGAATGCGCGGCGGAATGCATCGCGCAGGTCCGAGTCCGACGGCTCCTCCTCCTTTGCCGGGCGCTTGCTCGCCGGGGCCTTCGATTCGACGCGCTTCCGCTTGCCCAGCGCTACCGCCATTGTCAGATGTGTGCGTGTGCGCGTGGTGTGCAGAACAGACAGGCGTTGCCGCGCCCACGCAACTTTTCTGGGACGCAACGGCCGGCGCGCGGGCGGTGTCGCGCGGCAGAAAAGTTGCCCGCCGCACAGCACCTCCGGCGGGGCTCCGACCCGTTCGTTCGTGCCCCGCGACTCCTCGCTCACCAATTCCTCACCACCAGTCCCGCCTCGAGCCGAAAGCGTGGGCGAAGCTGAACCAACGATGACGCGCTTCCGCCCCTGCATCGACCTGCACGCCGGCTCGGTCAAGCAGATCGTCGGCGGCACCCTCACCACCACCGACTCGGAGCTCAAGACCAACCACGTCTCCGAGCTGCCTGCCGGCCACTTCGCCAAGCTGTACCGCGACAATGCGCTCGCCGGCGCGCACGTCATCATGCTCGGGCCTGGCAACGAGGACGCAGCGACGGAGGCTGTGAGGGCGTGGCCAAATGGGTTGCAGGTCGGTGGTGGGATTACGGATGCGAATGCGGGGATGTGGGTGGAGAGGGGGGCGGAGAAGGTGGGTACCCTAGCTCTGTGATTCAGGGTGGCGCCAGCGGCGCTGAGAGGCAGTCATCTGGGACAATGGCTTACGGGAGAATAGTAGGTGATCATCACGTCGTACCTCTTCCCGTCGGGCAAGCTCTCGCTCGAGCGCCTGCAGGCTGTTTTGAAAGCGCTGGGTGGCGATAAGGAGAAGCTGGTCATCGACCTCAGCTGCCGCAGGCGAGGCGAGACCTGGTTTGTGGCTATGAATAAGTGGCAGACCATCACGGACATGGAGCTCAACCAGGGTATGGACTTCAATTGCAACGATCAGGCAAAAGTAGAGGTTGGCTAATAAGTGCTGCAGAATCGGTGTCCCTCCTCGAACCGTATTGCTCCGAGTTCCTCATCCACGCGGCCGATAACGAGGGTCTTCAGCAAGGAATTGATCACGAACTCGTGAGGAAGCTAGCTGAATGGTGTAACATCCCAGTCACGTACGCGGGTGGCGGAAAGAGCTTAGAGGACCTGGATACGGTGAAAGAACTGAGCAAGGGCAAGGTTGATCTGACCATTGGAAGTGCCTTGGATATCTTTGGCGGCAGTGCCGTTAGATTTGAGGACTGTATCGCGTGGAATCTCCGACAGGAGGGGAAATAGAAAAAGAGACAGAACTACAATGTCAAATGAAAGATCACCAAATATAGCAGATATCAAAACAGGATGCATGTTATTAGTACATAAACATCTATAGAATGCCTTCGGGGATAGATACGTTTGAAAAGCAGATGTCGTTGCCCTGCTTGTGGTGTTTTCGTAGCCGAATAGCACTTTACTGCAAACATTGAGATGATCTGAATTTAAGACTGCACGATGTTGAGGAACTGAAGGAGTCTAAGCATTGTTCAGTGGCTGCAGTACGCTCTGTCTTATGGACAGCTCTTCTGATGTTATAGTCTGCTTGCTCCTGCCTGGCTGATCGCCCTCTAGCTGGTAGTCTCAATCTCGTCATCCTCCAACTCCCTCGCACTCGCCATCAGCGTCTCAAAAGATGCATACCTATGCTCCCAACCCCCCGGTGTGACCTCCTGTCCCGGAATCGGTTTCACCGGCACGGGGTCAAGCACGTTAGACCCATCCGTGTTCTCACGATACGCCATACCAAGCCCTGCTTCGGCGCCCGGCGGGTAGAAGGGTGCTTCGTTGGAGGGTATCTGCAGGTTCAGGCACTCGTCGATGGTGACGGTCGGGAAGGCAGCGTAGAAGTCGTCGTAGGCCGGGTCCAGCGCCTCCTCCAGGGTGGTGACGACCTTGCCGTTGGTCAGGTTGGCGGGTGGCTGCAGGACGGTCCATGGCTCCCGGCACGTATCCTCGGCGCAAGACTTGGTTACAAGGAGTAGCGCGTTTAGCCGTGCGTGTACACGCGTGACTTCGGGTCTCGTCGAGTTAGCGAGGTTGTTGAGCTCGTAGGGATCATCCTGGTGCTGTCAGCTGTCTGGAGACGGAGGAGATGGGTGGGCAGGATGCGCGCTTACAAGCGTGTTGTACAACTCCGTGTCGTTGGTGCACCAGCGCGAGTACAACCAAGCCGACTTCTCGCCCACGATGCGCATCGTCTTGTAGTCGTTGTCCAAAAAGTAGCCCGGCAAGTAGCCTGGCATGCCGCCGCTCGCCAGCGGGATCTCGGTGAAGCCGTAGCCCCAAAACTCGACGTTGATGGCCTCCTTCTTGAGCGCGATGGAGGACGAGTTCGGCGTCTTCCACGCCTCTAGCAGGCTGGCCCCGTCCAGGAACTGCGGCTGTGTCTCCTCTGCCAGCCCTGCGATCTCGAGGAAAGTCGGCGCGAAGTCTGTCACGGTGCTCGGCGTCGTGAATATCGCACCGCTCTGCACGCCGGGGCCGCGCACGACGAGCGGGATGTTGGTGTCTTCCAGGTAAGGCGTGGACTTTCCGGCTGCATGGCGGTGTGTACCGAGGTGATAGCCCTGATCAGTTGAATAGATGACTACGTCTTGTAAGTACCAGTGTCGCTAAGGTAACCGGGTGTTGTACATACTGTAAGTATTTTCCAGCGCGCCCTCCTCCTCAAGCTTCGCCACCACGTCCCGAACAATATCGTCAACACCTTGCAGCGACTGTAGCCGGCGCCGGTAAAGGTGCTCGGTCTCGTCTATCTGACTCTGGTTCAACAGCGGTAACTTCCCAACCCATGCGGGCTTTCCCTGCTGGAAACGGTCCGGCGGGTTGAAGTTGGGCGTCCGGGGCACTGTCTTGTTTGTGAAGCGGTCGAGGTACCGAGCTGGCGGTATCGGCGGGTCCGTGATGTTGTGCACATGCGGTGCTGTGGGCGCGATCATCAAGAAGAACGGGTCTTCTTGCTGGAGCAGCGTATCCAGCCTCGAGAGGGCTTTGATCCGCACAACATCCGTCTGTTGGAAGCCTTGATAAAGCTTAGGTCTCTGCCCGTCTTCGGACATGACAACGGCGTCGTGCCTGTTGATGTAAGGGTCGAGCTGTTGCAATTTGGTCTGTTAGCCGGGTCTGGCGTTCATCCGATGTTGATTTCAAAAGTAAGGCAACGGTACAACCAATTGCCACAACGTGGACAGTGAAGCAGCCACCGGCATGTGAGCATATTCAGTCTACATTGATCCTTCTGCATAGGCCACTGCTTCAACGCCGCATGCATCATTTGGGCTTGTTGTTGAAATACTTGATATCGACTTCGTAGCTTAGGGGTGACTGCGGAGCTTACCAGGAGGTCAGAGTGCGTCCATCCCTTTGGCGCGGGAGAGTAGTTGGTTATGGCATTTCCGTTGAACAGTTTCCCAATATCTAGTGTTAAGACTCAGCACATAGAACAGCTTCTGGATGTCGAACTGAGCATACACTCAGCCTTGTACCCGGCCTTGGTCAGCCAGTGCGGGAGGTAATCGTCGTCTTCAGCGGCTGCTAAGAACTTCGGGTATCCACCACTGTTTGGTCCCGTCAGTAAGTAGTCCCAGTGACATGGCAGGGGGATTGTCTGACCCGGGTGCGCGAACATGCGTATTATTAGTGTTGTGGGCCAATTGGCCACGCATAAGGGATACGCGGCTGGGACAGCATACAGAGATGGTGGCGTAGTGGTTAGTGAAGAGTGTTCCCTTGGCAACCAGCTCGTCCTGGACAGCTTTCATCGTATCAAGGGAGCCATGATGGTAGTCTTGGTCGTCGGTGAAGATGAAAACGATGTTCGGCCCCGCACTAGATTTGGCGGAACAGAATCCAAGGAGAGCAAGCGCTCCCACAAAAACCGCGTGAAGCCGCGTCATTGTCCCTTGATGCTTGATGCTTGACTACAATGCAGTGGTAACATTTAACAAAGAATCAAGGCGGCCCTATTTGTAGTACTTCTCAATAGTAACTTGAGTGGACCCGCTGCCGTGCTGGAATGCAAATGCGGCACCTATGCCGTACTCCGCTCTTGGAAATCGCAGTGATTGCTGTATTTCTGGCCCTGCTTGGTTAGATGGCGGCATATTCCTCGCCGAGCGGGGTGGCCTTGTCCGGGACTCACCCCTGCCAGCCGACGTTTACCCCGCGCCTATATACAGAGAAGGGGCGATCAGCGAAAGTAAACGTGGGAGCATTGCGGAGGTGGTTAAACTCCGGTCTTTGAAGAGTGTAGAAATCACGTCATATTTCGTACGAGTCTCGCTTCGGACAGTATTGCAACACACGCATGCCTCCATGGGTAGTTGAAACCTTCGTCCGGATGCAAATGTGCGGTGAGAGAAGTACTAATCCATCCGGATGAGTGCTTCAACTACATGTGTATGAACGTGTTGTAATATTTTCGGAACTGGCGTTGTAAGCCCCTTCAAGTCGTGCGGAAGATTCTGGTGTTTATTAGTGGCATTGCTTCTGGTCTTATCAATATCTTGGGCTGCCTGGGGCGGAGAGATATTTGTAGAGAGAGTTCCATGAGAATTTGGAAAAGTAAAGAAACAAAAAATCACGAGATTGTATTCAGCTTGGCCTTCTGGATTCTCGAAGTTCAGAACGCCACCAACAGAGTTTCATTCTCCCTCGAATATGGTTCCCACAACGAACAAAACGACTTCCTGCTATCGCGGATCCTCTGCGGGATATTGTCACGCAACATTCACGCAAATCCCATCATCTCACAGTACCCGGGCCACCCATCAAAGGCAGCGAGCTCTTCCACCTCCTCATATAAGTCCAATGCCACTTCCACGGCTTTCAGGGCTTCCTCCAGCCTTCCCAAGGCCTCTAAGGCGATAGCAACTCTAGTTTGCACGTCAAAACCAAAGTACGTCTTATCGAGGGATAGCTCAATCATGACTCTCCAGATGTCTCGCCAGCATCCCAGCGCCTCAGTGTAGCAACCAGTTGAATAGAAGGCTTTTCCGAGGAAATAGCGTAGACGAAGGCTTTCCGTGTGCTTTGATCCGTAATGCTTCCTTACGCTCTTGGCAACTTTCTTCAGCAGACAGAGAGCGTGCTCGGACCATCCTATGCGCACAAGGAGATCACAAAGCGAAAGTCACATTCTAAAGGGGCTAACGGCAAGAGCGTTGAAGTGTTTGCGCTCCAACCCTGCAGCTTCCTCCAGACATTCGACCGCATGCTCGAAAGCATCCCGGTCTTCTGCTTCTTCCGCAATACGTTCCAAGAAGTCATAAGCTCTTTCAATACTCCCACTTTCTACCAGACCTCTTGCTGTTTTTTGGCGGAAATTACGAGCCTCTCCGATCCGGCCAAGTTTCGAAAGGGCCTCGAAGACGTACGTTTGATAGTCTTCGATGCTCTCCTCGTCATCTTGGAAGTGTTTCTCTTGGATGCTAAGCAGATCCTTCCAATATTCCACCGCCTCCTCATGTTGAGACAGGCGGCCTAGTGCCTGGGCGACGAACTCCATCGCGTTGATGGTCCACTTGTGTTGGTTCCCGTATACTTCGCGGTTTCCTTTGGCCCAAGTTCGCGCGTACCTTAACACTTCTTCATATCGGCCTGCATTTTCAAGGGCTTGAACATACCACGACAGGCTTTCCAAGGTGTTTCCATTGCAGATTCCGAGATCTTTCATGTCAATCAAGTAGCTCTGTTCGAGGTGATGAAGTGCCGGAGCAAGACAGCGTGGGTCCTCAACATGACACTCATGATACGACATACCCAAGTAAAAGTGCGTGTAGTTGTCGAGAGTCTTCGGGTTTTCTTCATACCATGTAATCGCCTCCCGATAGTGTCCCAATATTGCCAAGTCCTCTATCATCTGGTTGATTGTCCACCGAAATACGCTGGCAGACTTTAGATCAGGGTGCTCAGTCGCCACTTTAAAAATATGACGATAGCGCGAAAGGGTTTCCTGGCAACTTCCTGAATTGCTCATCATACGAGCAATCCAGTACTCAGAATATAGGACCGATAGGTGCGTATCGCCGTACTTCTTTTTGTCTCTAGCCAACATGGCTTCTAGTAGAGGGATGCCTTCCTGTTGGAATTCACGTGTACCTAGATACTACATTAGGTATAGCGTCATGGTTGGGTATAAGTCGGGCACCTCTCCTGCCCCCCTCACCAACTCATGCCAAGAATCGTACTACATTCTGCACCACGCCAATTTTCAACACTTCCTCAGCGCGGCCTGCATCGGCATACGAAGCCCCAAGAAAGTCCCTGTTCAATGCGGGAAAGTTCTCACGCCCTCCGGTAACACGCAGTAAATATTTGATGGATTCTCCGTACTGGTCGGTACCGTAGAGTGACCTGCCCATGAGCTCGTAAGTCAAGGTCTCAGTGCGTCTCCCAGAATTTTCAACGCGAGGCAAGACCCTTCGACAGATCTCGAGAGACTGGTCGTATTTGCCCAGGCCATAGTAGAATTGGCTTATACCCAAGACAGCGTACACAGGAAGAGCCCATGACTTTTCAAGGAGCAGGCGATAGAGCATATGAGGTGGGTTTAGCGGCATTTTCCTGATCCGAGAAAAGACTCCGAGTAACACCATGACCTGGCGTTGAGAATCCACAATGTCAATGGTCTGGAACAGCTTGAGGGCTTCCTCAGTGGCTACTGTACGCTGTGTTGTGTGATCGGCTTTCGCGATGGTGATGTTTCCTTGTTCCTGATAGACTACAGGCTCGGTTCCCTGTAAGGCTGAAGCAATGTCTTCGCAAATCCTTCTGTCGAGAGGTTGGCCTCCGAGATTCGAGATATCGAGATCAAGAATTCTGACCCAAAGTCCGAGGTGGGCAGCTCTTTCGTCGTCAGGACCCCAAGTTGCAATCCTTTCGGCCATCTCAATCCTGAGTTGTGCTGTGAAGATTGCTTTTATGTCTTCTCCAGGCTTCACTACACGATTGAAATCTTCTAGAAATTGTCCAAATCTCTCAATGAGGGACCAGTCGAATTCGTTCTCTTTCCAAGAGAAAGTCAGATGATCGAGCCAGGAAATCACTCTGCTCGAGCTACAGAATGCCTTTAGCCGGTTGGTGTAGTTTTGAAGGTCAACTGGTGAGCCCGTAGCGTGGAAAATGAAGTTGTAGGACGCATATTCCACGAATGGGTGCAGCTTCCGAAGGGCGAGCAAGGTATCTGGTTCTCTCACAGGGAATCCGTGGTCTTGTAGATCCAGATATTCGAAACAAAGGCGTCCAAGAAGCGCATTTGCTTCTATCAGGTCGATCCGGAAGCACCTCAGATCTGTGTCCAGCTTGCTGCCCCATTCGCTCTCGTCCTGAGTGAGAGAATCTTTGATGGATGAGTGGTTCAAGCTGACTCGATTCTGGTACAAAGTGACGAACTCTCCGCAGACCTTGAAGATGCTCTTCTCGGGGTTATTCAGGAGGAAATCCTGAATTGGACTTTCAGAAGATGTATTGAACTTGGTATGCAGGGCATGGGCCCACGTAAGCTCATCAACAGTAAGAGGACGGCGTGCAGCTACTGTGAATGTAAGGACATTGCGAAGCAGAATAATTTCGTTCTTCCGCAGTCGGTCCTTGAGGCGCGTGAAAACCCGTTCGTAAGCCTTCTCCAAGCCTTGTGGAAGATTTTGGGGTTTCTCGGTGACATCGCTTCTTGTCCATGAGCCGTAGAGATCATCTATCATGAGTTTCCCCCACAGGAACATCCCCTGAGAATTTTTCTTGAGAGTGTCAGATGCCAGTGTACGTAGATCAGGATCATCGAGGACTTCGATTTCTGCAATACCAGCATCGATGAAAGCTTCGATGTCTGGCCCTGTAGAATTTTCGTCCATTCGAATGTGCTTGTTGTTTTGAAGTACATTCTCTGGCACATTGTCGAATGCCTGCGGCCGCCCGAGAAAAGACATTTGGTGCTGGGACACTGTTCCAGAAACCTTATTGTGGGACAGATGATTTCTTGGGGCTTGTCCAAGGCTTCATCCAACCCATCGAGAACGTAAAAGCATGGCTCGGTGGCATGATGTCGTACCTGCTGGAGAAGGCCCCATAGCTGCGCGGTGCTCGGATTCCGATCATCCCTTAGCAAATTGTGGATAATCTCGACACCATCATTTCCAATGTTTGGTAGAGACCGCGCTAAGAGATAACGGATCAAGGAGTTTACCGTCTGTCTTTCCGCATCGGTACTGGAGAAAGAGAACAACAGAGCCTGGTGGCCCTCCGCTTGAAAGCCCTGAACGATTGCAGAGGCGAGCATTGACTTCCCACAGCCATGCACCCCAGAGATTTGAAGTACTCTTTCTGACGCCAGAGCGGATTGGGGTTTCTTCCATTCCAAGAAAACTTGATTTGTTTGTACCCATTCACACGTACCATGCACGCGGGTTTCGATTTGGCGTTGGTGGAGCTCATTCATGGCACAAGGCTGAAGCCACTTGTAGCAACGGATCCTCCTCTCCTCATCTCTTGCTCGTGATGCGCGGATTGCTTCCTTCTCCAGGACGAGGCGATGCAGCTCTGTGATGTAGTCCCGGATACTGTCCCTCATCTTCGAGAACTCGTGCTTGTAAGGCTTCCCAACAAGACTTGCAACCCTCCTGATTGTTCGTCTCCCGAAGAATTGAGCGGATCGAATGTAGTAATCGACGATGCCTGTGAAGAGCCTTAGAAGTGCCGCGCTAACGTCTGGGTCTGGCTTGAGCTCCTCGTAGAGTTTGACGTGGCCCATGGCATCAGAGACGGTGTCTAGCATGAGTAAGATCTGTTCGATCGCACGGGTGTGGTTGTCCGATACTTTCAAGATAAACTTGATCGGAGCCCAGATGGGGCACAAGAAGTCGGCTTTTGTTTGAACTGCCATATCGACCACGTCTGAGAGGCCTTGGAGAGAGGCGGTGTAGTCCTGGAATCTTTCCAGCATCGCGGTGGATTTCCTATCCTTGAAGGACTTTCTCGCTTTTTCCAGGACACTTGGAAGGGAATCTTGTCCGTCTTTGCATTGCTGGAAGACTTCGTCTCCGTCGAAGCCTGCGTCTGAGAGGCGTGCAAAGGAGCCTCGTGCGGCCTCTATAGCCTTCTGAAGCCCTGGGCTGACGCCGTAAGCCTTTTCATGCAGTTCATAAGAGCTCCGGAGGACTCACTGGTTTGGCTGTGGTGTCGTCATGGCTTGAGGCTAAGGTTTTAAAGTGAATGTTGCCTGAACGAGC
This sequence comes from Neofusicoccum kwambonambiense, assembly GCA_009829855.1. Taxonomy (NCBI): domain Eukaryota; kingdom Fungi; phylum Ascomycota; class Dothideomycetes; order Botryosphaeriales; family Botryosphaeriaceae; genus Neofusicoccum; species Neofusicoccum kwambonambiense. The sequence continues at coordinate 10,065 of RKSS01000276.1, forward strand.
TCAGAAAGCAGAGGAAGAGTTATGATATTACTTTGTTGATGATGGGGTTATTACAAGGCATATTGCGGGACTGGTGGCTGAGCTGCAAAGCCTTCCCGTGTGGCAGTCTTTGATTGTTCATTCGCTACCACGTTTAGCGCCCTGCACTCCGCCCCAGGCTGTAAGCAAGGAACTCAGCATTCCAACAAAACTCATCAGGCTTACAACCATGACTGGTTGTGGGCAATTGAGGCATTCATCCGGATGCAAAAGTCCTTCAAAGAATGTACCAAAGCTGTCTGGACGAAAGCTATAACACCCCATGTATAGGTACGTAGCTGTGCTTGTCAAGAGCGAGTTGCGCAGTCATCGGCTGAAGCGTTCCTCTTATCACAACGCACTTATGAGCTGTCAGACTGAAAGCTGGATTCTATCATGTTCGGACTGTGTTTCTACTGGTTGAAGCATTCATCTGAATGAATACTCTCGTCGTCTATACACACTGGTCAGCATGCGAGATTATGTTGTCGCTCACGGCGAATGAGTTGACTGGGTGAGTGACACAATGCGGGCTGTTGATGCGAGAGGAGAAAAATGCAGGGTGAAGACAGAAGAGGGAGATGGTAGCTGATTGCAGCCCCCGCACGCGCGAAGCGCCATGCTATATTGGGCAATGAGGGCCGCATAAAGCGCGAGGCTGAGTATCTCCACTCTACCCCAAAGTTACCATGCTCTGCGTTCAGCTTTATCCTCTCAGAAGTCAGAAAAAGTCTCGGTACTAAGGTATTTCCGGAGATAGATGCGATATCTACGGAGTCAGGAGAGGCAGGACGATCGAGGTCTCTGGAAGGGTGAAGGGACAAAACTAATTAGGGCTTCCATCAAGCTTCCATCATTTAATCAACCTCATTTGGTGATGGATTAAGAACCTATATAGACTAGATACTGATTTATTCCATCTTCTTCTAAACCTCAGTTGAGAATAATCTTTCCAAGTCAACCTCCGCCTCTTCCACTATCAAGAAACAGCATCACCATGACTTCCGCCGTAGCTCTGAACAACTCTTGAAAAATCGTCTCATCGATCTCTGCAATACCCATAACTTTGCCTCTGGAATCTTCCAAAACTACCTCACTCACATAAAGAGAAAAATGATGTCAGGGACACTGCCGGTTTCTTTGCACTCTGTGGTCGGTTACTCTACCCTGTTGCTCACCCCAACGCTGAGTCATTCTCTACTACGCCTCCTCCAAGTCTATTACTCCGCTCCCGAATCCTTCGCCCCCTTTGACCCACACACACAATCTCCACTCCAGCCCTACGCTCCCCCCACACTGCCGATCATCGAATGCGATCCACGCTCTCCGACCACCGATGACGATGGCGCAGATCCTCATCAACCACCACTAGCGCCGCACCACGGCAATCGCCAAGAATAATAGCTCTCTCGATTCCATAGTACCGCTGAGTCGGGTGAAACCATTGACTTCGGACGATCGCAATGGCGTCGAAAAAAATAGGGGAGAGAGCGCAGAAATCCACGGACGTTCCATACCGTGTTGCCACAGAAGCCTCCTTCCCAAACAGTTGGCCTGCAAGAATCCACCGTACGAGGAAACCCGCGTCTCGGAGACCCCGAAACCGACCCGGGCGGCAGGGCCCAGCTCTGAAGAAGAAACCCGCCGCCTTCGTCAGCCACGGCACTCAAACAACCTTTCCCCACAGACCGTCTCGCGCCCATCTCCCCCCGCAGCAAGCAAGGGTTCACTTCAGCTCAGCCCTCCCTGTTCCTGTCAAAGCACAGACATCCGGCGATCTTCCTTTCATCTTCCCACACACCACTTCAATAATCAATCGTACCCTTCGCATCGGGACGCCCGGCACATCGGGCCTCGGGCTCGGGTGTCGGTGAATCCGGGGCTAAGGGACGGCCGGCAAAGAAAAGGCTACCTTGATTGCGTGGTGGAGTGACACAATATAGGCCCAGTTGCCATCTATAGTGCCGAGCACAACCCGCCCCGTCGGGTGCAGGTGGTCGTGTGCGGAACGATTCCGAACGGTGTGGTGAGTGGAAGCGCTCATCTGGAGGAGGCAACAAGCTCCTCATTGACGAATCCCAAAGCTACCCCGGGTGGACGGCTTTAGCACTGTACAGCCACGCTCGAATTGGATCTCTTCTCCCGCTCAGCCCTGAGAGGCTCTTTTGCGCATCGCGCTACGAGTAAGTCTGTCGGCTGTAACGCGCCCCTCTCCTGCAGCTCAAACACGGGGACACCCCTGCTATAAAAGCCCTTGACCGCCCCCGCGTCGACATACAACCCTACGTAGACCACCACGCAAGCTCCTCATCACCTATTCCCGGCGCGGGACGCGTACGCGGTAGTTGTCGATATTTTCCATTTGAGAGCAACTGACTTCCCGGAGGAGCAAAGCGACGAGGGTGGGTTTCAGGAGGCTCGGCCGGGTCCGGGAGGGACGAGGGGTCGAAAAGGAGACGTTCATGCAATGTAATGCAATGCGTGCAGGCTGCAGGAAGCTGTATCCCAGCCTCTCGGAGGTTTGATGTCGAAAGCTGCAGGGCTGGGAGGTGAGGTGACTTGACGAAAAAAAGAAAGAAGGAAAAAAGCAACGAGCATGATCCGACTGCAAACCATTTGAATTCACACTCGCCACCGTCCGATACTGTACCCGCACACACTGTGCGTCGTTGTGCCAGCGTTCCAGGTTGTTGAATGGAGGAGCCACGATCTTCTTTCTCCCCACTTCCGCAGATAAAAATGAAACTATACACTAGAAGCCTTGCACGTAGAGTTGGCTGTGGTAGATACAAAAGCAAGGAAACTTCTCAGAGAGATCCGAAACAAGGACCTCATGATGTGGGTTGGTGTTCACGAAGCACCGGTAAGGAAATAAGGAGAAAAAAAAAGAAATTTCCCTCAGGGTATCATCACTACCAGTTGTCCTTCCTTTCAGTAGAAAAAAGCAAGCAAAAAGAAAAGCAGTATTAACAGTTGAAGCGAAAACAAAACGGACGAACAACTTTTCACAACAAACACAACTCCTTCGCTGGCACGCACAAGAGATGATGCTCCCAAGACCGTGCTGTGATGCCTTCAAACCCAACCCCGAATGCGCTCGAGTTTTCCCCTCCCCAAACTGCCGATTATGCAACCTGTGGCGATAAATATGATTATAAACCTTCAACCCCTTCCCAGTCTGTTTATCTGTCGAACGCCAATGCAATGCTGTGAATCTGAGGAGAACAAGGAAAAGAAGCCAAGGGAACCGTTCAAAGATCGATGCTTGTCACCAGCGCTATGGCGAGATGCCAGTTGGGTGAGGCAATTGGGGCGGGCCGTCCGCTGTGGTCGTTGGTCTGGAACGTATTGAGGCATTCGACTGCTCGAGGCCGATGTGCGGGTCTGGAATCTGAATGTCGAGCTGTGATGTCATTAGCCCCCAAAAAACAAAGAACAAAACCCTCCCCGAGACTTCCGTGTACGCACCGTCAAATAGCCCGTTCGCCTCAGCGGAATGATCTTGACGCCCTCCTTCAGGCCCTCGGTACGGTTCCACTCGTCCACCCACTCGTCCAGCTCGCGAAGCGTCTTTTTCACGCCCGTGAGACCCAGGTCCTCCCACAGCCACAGCGTCGCGGCGCCCATGATGGCGTCGACCCAAGCCCGTGTTGATTGTGGATTGAACGCTGCCTGCAACTGCGAGTTGATCGTCTTGACGATTTTGCGGAACTGATCCTCGCTGATCAGCGGGTCCAGCACCTCCGGGTACAAATTCGCAAACGTCGGGGCCAAGTCTCCCGCGATCATCCAGTCGCGCTTGATCCGGATGATACGCGTGGTGCTGTACAGCGGCGAGGTCACTGGCACGTGTGGATTCAGATGCGGGAAGCACGGGTGCGAGGGCCCCCACGCGTACTCGTCCTCATCGCCCGCTTCTGACGGCTCCGGGAAGGTGACGGCGGACGGCTGGCGCGAGCGGAAGGTGTCGAGCGGCATGGTGGCGCGCGAGGCCGAGTGGTTCAGGCGGTGGCCGGCCTCGGGGTCGTCGGGGTTGAGGATGATGCTCGTGGGGCGGCCCACATTGCGCTGCGGCTCGTCGAGGCCGACAATCTTCGCGGCGGTGGGTGCTTCCATGGCTGCTGGTTCCTTGCCTGCTTTCGTCCTTGCTCCCGACGCTGTGGCGGCCACCGGGGACGCGGGCTGCTGGTCTCCTCCCTGCTGTTGGCGGTCGAGCAGCAGGCTGCGGCGTCCGCTGGGCAGGCCGATGCTGGCGCGCGAGCTGTCTCCGCCTTGGCTTCTCTCGACGGCGAGGCTGCTGTGGGCCCTGCTCTGTGTCTGGCCGGGCAGGGGCAGCAGCGGGTAGACGTCGCGGCCCTCCTCGGCGGTGGTGGGCGGCGGGAAAGGGACGTTCGGGCCGACGGGCAGCGAGTTGTTGCGGTACGAGGTCGAGGGCTGGGACACGGGGGTGCGTGGTGACGAATTGACGGGATTCCACAGGCGCGAGGCGGGCGCGCCGCGGCGGGCAGCGGTCGGGGTCTGGCTGGCGGGCAGGTCCGGGAGGCGGAAGGGCGCGAAGTTGAAGATGCGCTGGGTCAGGCTCCAGCGCTGGGCGGGCGGGTGCGAATGCGCGTGCGGTGGTGGGTGTGGAAGGGTGTGGCCAGCGTTGGACGCCGTCGTGCCGGCGGTGTGCACGTGGTGTGCGGCGATGGGGTGGGCGGCGGTCGCTGGAGCGAGGCGTGCAGGACGTTGCGGACGGGCAGTGGTGGAGCGCTCGGCAGCGGAGATTGGGAAAGGAGAGTGGGAGGAGCACCAGTGTGAGCTCGCGCGCGGGAGCTAGCGCTGTCACTGCGACTGCGCGACACACTCGCCGTCCACCGCGGGCACGGCGGCATCGACAGGCGCGGTGGGCGGGCAGGCGAAGGAGCGACGGGCGGCGGGTTACTGCATGTGCATGGGCTTGTGCCAGGCGGGAGGAGAGCGACTCGACCTGCGCTCGCTGCTGGCCGGCTCGCGAGTTTAAAGGCTCCGCCATGGCGACAGTGGTACGGCTAGCAGCGCGAGCGCCGCCTGGCCCAAGAGGAGCCTGCGAGCCTCGCACGTCCGCGCTTCCGCCCTGTTCCTGCGCCAAAAGAACAGCCCCATTCGACGCCCCGTCCGCCCCGGCTCCCCTGGCCCTACGAGATATTAATACGGCGCCGCGAGGGGGGCGTGCTGGGTGACGTCGACGCCTGCAGACCACTTTGCAAATTCTGGCGCCTTTGCTATGCGTGGAAATTGCCAAACACCACCGTGCCATCCTGCCCTACAGCGCGCCGCCCTCCCATTGCTCAGCGGCGTTTGCGCCGCGCCAGAGCCTCGTACTCACCACCACGTCCACCCTCGCCGCTGCCGTCCCGACTGCCACCAGCCCGCGCCGCTCAGCTGAGCCGCGTTGGGCACCCAGACCAGACCCACCGTGCAAAGCTTATTGGAAACTCACAGACGATAGTGTACTCGATGCGAGCCGCGGCTGCTTTTTTGCATTGTTTGTATCCTTCAGCAGCTCTTCCGCCGCGCAGGCATCTTCCCGCCTGCGCCCAGCCAACGCACAAACGCCCGCCGCCGTCGCCCTCGTCAATTCCGAACGAGCCGAACGGGTACACCTCCAGCAACCTCGCCTCGACCCAAACCGTCGGGGGTATAAGCCACCTCTGCTTCCCAGAAATATATCTATCGCCTCTTCCATTACTTTTGCAGCTTGGCTGCCGTTCCCAGCGCCCTCCCAATTTACTAGCGACATCAAAAATGCGGACGTCCCGTGTGCCACAAAAACTTCGGTGTGCGTAGAACGAGAGAAAAAGAAAAAAAAGAAAAGTTCAAGAGATTTATCTCGTCTCATGTTGCTGAAGTTAGAAGAATCTCGTGGATCATCTCCCGTATCGGACCGTCCCAAGTCATCGCCTTACTCCGTCTTAGCGCTCGCTTGGAGCCGGCGGAGCCTGTCACGGTGCAGCTGCTGCATCTGCCCGGTCCGCATCTTCTCGTGGATCATGCTGTCGATGTGCTGCCGGTTGAGCTCCTGCTGCTGCTGCGCCAGCTCCTTGTTGCGGCGCTCGCTGATCATTGCCGAGCGCCGGCCCTCATTCTCGCGTTGCGCGGGTTGTCTCAGCTGCTGGTCGTGCTGGAGCGATCCCCGCCACGAAGCAAACATCTGCTCCCTCTTCTCCTGCGGCATGTTGGCCTCGCGCTGCGGCTGGTGCGAGTCAAAGTTCTGCGCCGAGAGCGACGGGTACGACGAGTTCCGCTGCGTCGACTGCCGGTTCTTCTGGACCATCAGGCGCCGCTGGCTGAGTGACATGTTGTCGGGATCCATGTCTTCCACCCCGATCTGGGAGCTTCGAACAGAGTTTGCAGCACTTGGCGCTCTGCTCATGCGTTGAGACAGCTGTGGCTGAACGACTGGAGACTGGCCCGGCGCGACATTGAACGACATCTTCGTCGGCTTGTTGCGGATGCGGCTGTCTCTCTCGCTCAAGAGCGTGTTCGTCGGAATTGGAGACGGTGAGTATTTGGCATGCGCACGGCTTTCTGCCAGCGTGTCCTCCTCTGAGGGCTGCTCAGCAATCGGCGCATTGACCGGGCTTGACGAGATCCTCAGTCCTCGCGTGCCGTTTCCGGCGAGTGCCGAGCCAGGGCGAGAGATTGTTGTCACCGACGGCGCACTCGAATTGCGTTGAAGGTTGATGTGAGGGCTCGCGCTTGCCGTCGCCAAGGTGGCGCTCGATGAATTTCTCGACAGTGGGACCGGTGTGTCATTGACCGGAGCATTCTTCGACAGGCTAGACGAAGAACGTTGCAGCGACTGCCGGTATGGATTGGACTGCGAGAGTTGGGATGCATCCCTTGAGTCCCGCTCCGGTTTTGCCTCCGTGTGAGGAGGCGGGTCTGGAGTCTTCTGCGGCGTTTCAGCAGCTTGCTTAAAGCCAAGATCCACCATCACACCAGGCGACGACGGTTCGGGAATGCTCTCGAGCTCAGGCTGCTCGGCCATGCTGACGTGCTTAGCCCATTCATTGGTGCGGTACGTTAGCATGACCTTTGAAAGCTTGTCGGGGAGGTGGTCGCTCAAGCTACCAATGACGGAATGGGCAATTTCCGACTGCGTGGTTGACTTCCTCGACCGTGCCTGGTTGTCGCTCGACGATCCCCCCTCATCGCGGTTCGCCGAAGTTCCAGATTGCCGACGTTCCTTGCGAGCTGCGCGCTTGTTGTTGTCTCCTGTTTTGAGATCGGTGCTGGATGTCAACGAGCGGGGTGGAGCCGGTGCCAAGACTTCATGCTGTCCGCCCACTTGAGGCTCTTGCGGGCCTGTATCGCCAGCGTCTGGTGAATCCGCATGAGTTTCGTCCTTGGATTCTCCCGTCTTGGTAGGTTCATTTTCGGCATCTTGGTCTTCTTCGGCCTGGTCGAGCCTGCTGAACGGTGTGCCAGCCCGTGAGAGAGCGGGAAGCGAAATGACATCCTCGTTCATGTCATCGAGAGTAGCGGCGATCGAAGAAGCTCTATCATCCTCGATCAGGTTCTCCTCAGATGTTGCGTGAGAATTGTGGGAATTCCTGATGTTCGAGCTCCTCTTTGGGCCCGGATGGATCGATAATCGTTGCGCGCTATCTTCCCTCACAACCAGATGCTCCGGGATGGATGCGACTGACTCCTGTTCCAGAAGATCGTATGTAGAGTCGTTTCCTGTAGGTACGACAAAAGGAAGCGGAACCGTTTGAAGAGGCGGTGGTGCTGAAGCTGAAACTCTCGGCGACGGCCCAATGCTGTCTTCGCTGTATGCAGTGTTCTCCATCGAGTCCTGACGCTTTGACAATGAATCCCGAGGATTGAAGTAACTGGCATTTGGCAATGGTCGTCCCTGTCCGTCAATCTGTTGTATTTCGTCCGTATCCTCGGCCGGAGTGGTGTATTGGGATATCAGTTGGGCCTGGCTGTCTTCTCTTGTCCCTGAATCCAGCTCGTACATTTCCATACTGTCATCCGAGCTCCCCCGTGAAAGTTCCTTGACACTGATTGACGGCTTGCGGCCATGCTCAGAGCCAACGCCAGAGTCAAGATGGTCCGGCTCGGCACTCTTGTCGTTGTAAGCATTCTTGTTCCCGTATACAGCTTCCCATTGAGCTCGCTCCCGATCGGTGTCCTCAACGATCCGTTTGCCAATCTCCTCGTCAAGGCGTTCTTGATCGTCCTCCTTCTGTCTCCGGATCGCATCTCTTTGCTCCCGCCGCGCCTTAACCACTTTCCAGAGCTTCATTTGTGAAGCAATTCCAAGCAGACTAATTATGATTATGCAGGCAATCTCGACTCGAATGCCACGCGTGATTGGGTATGTGTTCGTGAAAAGCGGGAAGGTATCGTCGTTGAGATCTGGTTAGCAGTTAGCACGGCGAAACAGTACCAAGGAGACCTGAGTTTCTTACCCCAAATGTACAACCAAAACTCTTTAAGACCTGCTCGCGAAAAACAGTCAATCCCAAGAACCGTAATTGTTGCGCCTGCGAAAGATGTGCATCCAATCAATCCGTAGGTTCGAGTGTAGTGACTGAAAGATAGGGCCCAGCCGACTGCTGAGAAAACGCCAATGAAGATGGCTCTACCTGTCGTAGATGTAATTAAGCCGCCTGATTTCAAGACCAGAAACCACATGGCAAGGCAGAACCCCCCCAGAAGACAGCCGAGTCCTTCGGTGATGTCCTTGAATATGTAGGCGACACCACCTGCGAGCAACGCGGGTATGAAGGCGGCAACAAAGAAGGCGCCCTGAACAGCATCGGTGACGGGCGGGTTCATCACATATTCGATAAGGACCTGCCAAGTCAATTAGCGACCGACGCGCGTCGAGCTTTCTGACAGCTCATACCGTGATCGAGAGTGCAACAAGAAATCCTACAGAGCCTCCGATATTCACCCTACACGCTGTTAATTGCCAGATGACCTATGGGGGGCTAGACACAAACCAAAGGTTTTTGATGCCAATCAAAGTGTAGATGACACCAGTGATCATGAGAACAGCACCAGTAATTCCGATGGCTGGAGTGATCTTGGGTGGGAGTGGCAAGCCGTGGCCAGAGTAGACGGCGGCTGGCCTTTTATTAGCCGATCCAACCTCCAATTGGAGGTGCAGGACAACTCACCGGTGGTAGATGCAGCTGCCGCGTCACTTGGGACGGCGGCAGCCGGGACATCGGTTAGGGCAGTAGTGCTGACAGCTGCAGTAGCTGATGACTCTGCGGAAGCCCGGGTACTGGTTTCGATGTCCGAGGGAGCGGCGTTCGAGGCCTGGTTGCTCGTTGCCGTTGTGCTAGCCTCGCTGGATAGTTCCCGGGTAGTCCTGGCAGTCGTTGAGAGCTCGACGGAGCTTTGCACTGAAGTGGCGGCGCTGTCTCCGGCATCCTGGCGAGCATGGATAATAGCAGCTGCGGCGCAATGGGCGTAGAGAAGGGCGAGTAGGAGTGCAACGAGCGAGCGAGAAAGCTGCATGACGGCCTCGATATTAGAGATTCTCACAGCCGAAATAACAACAAAGCTGCGCTCCCATGGTACAACAATCTGAGAGCAGGGGCAGGGACGGGATCAGCAGATATCCTGGAGCTCCGGGGACACGTTCCCCACGCGTGGTAGGCCTGGCAGCTCTGGAGGCGGCGGCGAGGGCAGTTAAGGCTGAATAGATAAGAGCTGCTGCGGGAGGGACGAAGGATGAACAGCAAGCAAGGGGAAGAAGAAGAACGGCTGCGGAGGAAGAAAGTGCGCCTAGAATACACGTAGGTTAGGTCATAACGCGGGCAGGCCACAGCATGGGTCGATGGGGCAGGGCACCGCAGCAGCATGGCCAGCTATGCATTACATGTCGACATATCAAAGCTTGGGAAATCAGCATGGGGCGCCCGCCCCGGCAGATCACCGACTACTGAACGCCCGTGATGAGCGAGATTTGCAGTTCCCGCGCAATGGCAGGCGTCGGCCGGCCAAAAGCGGGCGGGCGGCGCCAATGGCGATACTGGATGGGGAAGCAGAGCGCTCGCATCCAAGCGTCAGGGAAATTGCATTCTCGAGAAGGCCGCAGCCATGGATGTTGGCGCTAGAGCCAACGGTCCGCAGGAGGGCTCGGAGCCGGAGAGCAGGCATGCCAGAACCCCGGGCCTGCCTGCCGGCGCGACGGCCAGGCGGCTGACGGCTGCGCCAGACCCACATCGTCGATTGCGGCGAAAGCAGGCGTGGGCGGGCTGGAGAGGCTGGCACTGCGGGTCGTGGGCGAGCTGAGCCGTCGCAGGAGCGTTGCGTGGTGTCCAGCAGTCGAGTGGGCAGAGGCCGCGGCGGCTGCAGGTGGTGGTCTGCTGTCGCGGCGTGTCGAGAGCACGCCAGCCGAGCCTGCACGGGCGGTGCTTGGGGTTCCTGTGGGCCTCTCCTCGTGCTTCTCGCGCCTCCTCACGCGAATCACCGCCCGTGCGCCGCGCGCATCGCAGCATCAATGCGCGCGCGTCCTCAATATTCCCCAGCGCGCTGGTCTTTCCGCGCGGCGCAGCGTCGCAAGGCTGCCTGAACAGCGGAAGGCGTCGGCCCAACTGCTGTCACGCCAGCGCCTGCTGCTGCGCTGCTGCAGCGCCCCAGGGGCCCGCTCAAGCAAGTTCTTGCTCGTGCTGACGCGCCCGGCGGAGCCAAGACCTGGCCCGCACCTGTCGCACCCGTGTCTTTCTTCTGCCTCTCCCGCCGCCGCTGATGCGCGGATGCTGCGCGCGCTGCTGTGGCTGGATCGCCGCCGGCCATGACGCGGTCTCTGCTGCGAGCCTCCCCCAAGCCCGCCGGCAGTGGCTGGCAGCCTGTTTCAGAGCGGCGTGCTGCGCCGTCAGCCCTCCCGCCCTGCCCTGTGGTCCAGCAGCTCTCAGGCCCAAACGTCAAACACCGTGAACAATGCGCTGCACGCCCTGCGCCCAAGAGCCCGCCCGCCCCGCCGTGCCCGGGCCACCGCTGCGTTTGCGCAGAAACAACGTCTATGGCAGACTTTGCCGCTGCTGCAGATTGATTATCGTGAATGCGCATGCAGGGTAGCATTGGGTAATTGCATGTGTGCGACCTCCGCCGCCGTGCCGTGAAGACGTGTCAAGGACCAGGCCACGAAAACGCGTCTCGGTCAGCTTCCGAGGCCGATCGCGCGCTGCTGGGGCTGACAGACGGCAATGCGGGATCGCTGCCCGCCCGCAAGCGGCCCAGCTGAACGTGCGGAGAAGCGCGGATGCATGCGTCCAATTGCTGCCGCTGAACTACACAGCCCACGGCTTGCTAAAACTCCATTGGCTGTCTCTAAACACTATTCTCGAGCCCCGGTTCACCGACAAAAGTATCCTTGGATACCCACAAAGTATCTTTGTTCAAAAGCAAGGGAGGTCGATGCACGCGCGGTACATTGTGCGCCTGGCTCGGTCCCGGCCTGACCGTATCTTTGGACCATCGAGCCTGTCCTAAGAACTGCGAGGCTGGTTTCTCCGCCTCATCCGGTAGGGAGGATCAAAGGATCACACGTCAACCAGATAACAGCTATCTACGGCCCCAAATCCCGCTGCAACCCCGCCCTCCTCGCTCTGGTTGCCCTTGGTTCTGAGAAGATATCCAGCCTCCCGGTTTTCCAAGATCTGGCCCGGAGATCCAGCACCCTCGCCATTCTTCCATAAGCATACACCATAAACTCCCAGCTCGCAGATTACCCCTCCCTTCTGGACCTCCCCATTGCGGATGATGACGTTGTTCTGCGCTGGCGGCTCGATCATTTCCATCAGAATGTACGCGGGCCATTGCGATTCCGGCAGCTTCGATAGGAACTGCGGTATGGCACCCCGATAGATGTTGTTACCACCGCCCTCGCGCTGAGGCTTCAAGACGTAGCGCTGAGCAGTCTCCGGATTCGTGGCAAGTCTGCGAGCTTCCAACCCAGCCTCGCTCTTATCCATAGGGTAGATGGGAGCGAATGTTTTCAGCACACGTGCCGCGGTGGTCTCATTGGGCAAGAAGCGAGCCAGATGAGGCGAGTGAGGGGTTGCGAGAACCTGCTGGACTTTCTTGCATCCGGCAAGCTGAAGCAAAATGCTTGGGCATTTGATGGCTCTGCTGCGTTCCAGATGCAGGCGCGCCGTCCACTCCCCATCCGTAGGGAAATCGTCCGGCGAGTATACTGAGCGGTAGTACACGGTGGTCACTTCATAAGCCTTGCCAGGTGCGTGAGGCGGGCTGTATATCAGGTTCCGGTCAGAGTCTAGCTTTGTGCAAGAGAGAACCGAGCTAAACGGGACACGGAACGACCGAACGCCGTTCTCGGCGAACAGAGAATACTCGAGGTGCCTCTGGTCGAAGACATTCCTCTCGGGATCCTGGACCACGAAAAGAACACAGAGCGGGTTCGAAGACTTGGAGTTCCCATACGCCTTGTGTGCTGCAGCCAATCCAGAAGCCAGGGACGGCACAGAGGCGCTTTGAGGCAGAGAATCCTGGTTGATGATGGAGCTCAACTCAGTAGGGTAGGCATCGATGGAAAGAAGGTATTTATGCAAGGCCGAGACTTGAGTAGATAGGCCACCGAACGATGAAGCAATAGTGTTGAACTCAACCTGCTTGATCTGCGGCTTTGCGTTGCTCTCGGACGGATCCACGTGGACCATGTAATCAGACCGGAACAAGCCGAGGGTGATATCCTGCCAGGAGTTGAGCAAACAGCGTAGGTATTCGGGGGTTTACTTACTTGAACATATCCCTCCTTTTTGACATCAAGGTGTACATTCCATAGCTTGGCGACGAAGTCATCGACCTCCACGAGTCTAACAGCAAATAATATTAGCCCCGCCCCCACTTTCCATACTCGAATAGCTGCATACGAGAAAGTCTCGGTGTTCTCAACTGCACGAGTTGAGCGTACAGATGAGACTGTTGTGGTGAAAATGAGAACAGAAGAGCAAAGCAATCCATGGCGGGGTAATGATGGGAGAAAAGCAAAACAGAATTGACTTAGATACTGCAAGATTTCCAAGGATACTCTTCACAACTTTGGGGACGGGAGATTTTTGACGCACTCTTCCACTATCAGCTTCAGCCATTCCTCGTCTCGTGCAATGGCAGAGTACAGTTCATTGTATGCTTTCTGGATGGTGAACCCCTCCTCAAAGCAGTGGCGGGGGAACAAGCTGGGGAACAGAGTCACCGGCGCGGTCGATGCAAGCACGCCAGATGGATCCTGCGAAGCCGAAACGAAAGACGGCGGTGGCCTTACAGCCAGACCATGTGCTATGGACCAGTCTTTGAGATTGGTCAGCAGGAACTGCGCCTGCTCCTCGGTGAGGTCAGGCGGGTAGGCGGGGTATATTGACTTCGACATGGTGGTGCTCGCGGAAACCTGCTGTCGGTGCTGGTGGTCTTGAGAAGAACGAGATTGCGGCCAGATAAGTGATCCAGAGAAAGACCAAAGACGTTGAAGCGAGGTGACTGCAAGATGCCCGTGGACCCTTCAGTTCTGACAAAGCAGCCGCGTGATGCCGCTAATAAGCCTGCGCTTGCCGCAAGTAGAAAGATAAACGAGCACGACACAGGTGGCCAGAGCTCAGCGCTCTTTCCAGCTTTAGCGCGGTGCCCGTTGCGTCGCGTCCCCCACGCTCTTTGCCGCACGACACAACCAGCCAGAACTCGCGGCTCTCTTTCAACGGGCGCCGCATTCCCCAAAACTCGGACCAGACTCGACGTACACGATTCTGGGTGTCTGGTCACCGCACAGTGAGCTGACGCGCGCACCTACGACACGACGCGTGCCCCGAACGCAGCTTCCTGTGAAGAATCTGGCTGCGCCGGTCTTGAAGGCAATCGGCAGCTCGCCTTCTCTACCTCCACTCACTTGACCCTCGCTCATTGGCTGCAAAGTCTGCTGGTCGGTCGGAGGCTCTCTCAAGCATATCTTGCCGACCGTCTTCCAAGAAACTTCATTTTCCAAACTCACACCAACTTCGACCCAATCTTGCCACAACACATTGCTTCTAGATCTTCACCTTCTAGATCTTCACGAGCGGAACTCTGATACTGACCTGAGATGCATCTCTACAACCCTCGTTGAATTAGTTGCGCTCGTCGGTCCACGATGCCACTAGCCGGCGATCCCTTGGACTGGAGTGTCGACGAGGTTGTCGACGCATTATGCAGGTCTACGGACTGGTGGAAGGAGGGCAGGTCCAACTCAATACTGCCAGACCCAAACACGTTCGAAACGATCCTACGGGATGAGGAGATCAACGGCTACGCCCTACTGACCTACCTTACCGATCAAACTTTGAAAGAAGAATTCGGAATCAAGACCATCGGTAGGCGCACGGCTATTTTGTGGGCCATTGACAAGCTTCGTGAACAGTCGCCAAAGTACGCTGAGTACTTAGCTGCTCAACGATCAATTTTCACCGGTCAGTCACCAAGCACTGCAGGGGTACCTTCAATTTATGGTCATGTCGTCACTCCTTGGCTGGGTAACCTACCGCCGGCTTCTCTGGCCACTCCAGCATATGAGAGCACCCCTCTGCCCACTGTCCTGGAGACCGAAGAAGAGACCGAAAGAGCAGTGGGATCCAACAAGCGTCCCGGAGAAACGATCGTTCAAGATGGAGACGGAAGAAAGCGGCGTAAGCTCCTTTTGGCTGAGCCATCTACAGCTCCCGTACCATCGTATGCTCTGGATGGGCAAGTCAAGACTGCCTCTACCCGTCGTCAGAAGAAGTACCCTGTGGACTTGATCTTCTACGGTGATGCTACTTTCGGCCAGGTTCTCGAGGAAGATGACGACTTGGAGTTTCAGCACCATGGCGAAGTCCCTGCTGCCATGGGCCCATACGTCTACCGTCAGCTCTTCCATTTTATCCGCAGTTCTGAGCGCAAAGAGCTTCCGCAGGATGGCAAGAAGATCGTTGCCATCCACCCATACCGTTCAACCATCCTCCCCTCGAATCACCCTCGGTCTGCCACGGTGATTGAAGCCGATAGCCATAGTGCCAGAGCCACCAGGCAGGATGCTCTAAGATTGCACGGCAACATTCCCTTTGACAGCAGTATTCCGTACAAAGACAGCGATCATCATGAGTGGTACTCGCTTGCTGAGAAGTGGAGTAAGGACGACGATAAAGTTCTCCCGGCTCTGGGAGACTCTGACGAAGAAGAGTACAGTTCGTCATTCGAAGCAGAACTGGAAGCTGAGGAGCGTGAGAGGGCATTGGAAGTGTTGAGGCGCGAGCAACCGCGATTGAGCAAGGAAGAGGTCTCGGTAATTATTCAAGAAAGGATTAAAGAGCTTGTGGATCTCTGGAAGCGTAAGAAACTCCCCCGACTCCAGCCAAAGGCGAGAGTGGTCTGGAGGAAAGGCCAACGGTCCCGAGGGAGATTGTTACTACGTGGGATGGCAGAAGAAAGGGTCAAGAAAATCAGCGATCGCCTGGAAAAGCTCAAGGATGCGATTGTAGGCGAAGTGTGGCACAAGAAGGTCGAAGTTCTGAAGCAGTGTGCCACTTTGGAGGAAAGCGTGTCGCAAAGAGAGGAAGAACTCTGGCGTATGTCCATATGGGATCTCAAGGTCGAACCGGCTCGTGCTTCTGCTCCGACAACCCCCAGACGTCCCAGTAATAAGCGCGCCAAAACCGACGGCAAGGATCTTGGCGAGGAAGCCGGCGATTGGGTAAACAGCGACTCGGAAACGGAATTCGACGGCCTGGAGGATTTTGTCGAGATTGACCAGGACATCAAGGAGACTACACCTGAACAGTCGCCCGCATCTCTTGCTCCGGATTCTCTGGATGAAGTTAGTGATCTGGACCCTGTGCTGGATGTGGTCAGCATGACAGGCGCCTCAAGAGAAGGAGACTCTGGGGTAATCGGAGCCCAGGACACTGACATTGACCTCATGGATGGTCCGGCAACCGGACTAGACCCGGATCTATCACCTACTGCGCCGAGGCATGCGCGGATACCCAAGCCGGAATCTGCTCCACGCTCGGCACACTCCGTGATTGACCTTACCGCGCTTTCTGACGGTTCAGAACCTCTGGGTCCGACTCCCTTCCCAAGACCTGCTATGTCAAAGCCGTCTGTTACTCCAGGGTCTCAGATATCTGGTCCTCGCTACGGAGGAGACCCCGAACAATCTACAATCGCAGAAATAATGACCTGGACCGTCGATGAGTTGCAGGAACGCTCCGACAAGAAGAGACTGGTGCTAAAGATTCTTCGCACAAACATGAGCGCGAAGGAATACAAGCAGACGAGACGCCATGTCACATCAGTGACTATCAAGACGCTGCGAGACCACTTGCGGCAGGCCATGGAGGCTATCTGCTGTGGTGGACGTCCACCTGGCACTGAGGATAAAGAATGGGATATCCTTGTCGGACTTGCCAGACTCTACGGGTGCTGGAGTAAAGTACGCTTCAAGTACTGGCAGATGAAGCTTGAGAAATATGCTTCGATTCTTGCCAAATTGTTGAAGACACTCGACACTACGGGGTCCAAGCGCGAGCTAGATGTATTCTTCACGTTTGTCATTCGTATTCTCAAGAAATTCCCGAGCCAAAAGTCTGACTCGGTCTTCGTTGGTAAGTACTCAGTCGGCCTACTATGTACATCAAAACTCTTATTAATGCATTGCAGAACCGCCATCGCGACAAGAAGACAACGACGAGCCCATTGCAGCAGATACACCCCACAAGAAACGAAAGAGGAAAGTGATGCAAAGTGCGTCGGCTCTAAGTCTACGCAAAAGTGCGCAAAAACGTGCCGAAGCTCAGGTCGAGAAGGAAAGGATTTTCCAAGAACGAATCAGTTCTTCACAATCGAATTCCGATCGTCTTATTGTGAACCCGGGCGAATTTGGCAAAGACGGAGCAATCTACATCCACCCATCGATCGGGTCAAGGATAAAAACTCATCAGATTGAAGGAGTCAAGTTCATGTGGCGTGAGTTGGTCGAAGCTGGACACACGGATCCTCAGGGCTGTCTTTTAGCACACACCATGGGACTGGGCAAGACGATGCAAACGTAAGTCAATCATCTCATCGCGAAAGACTAGTAAGACTAATTGACGTAGTATCACTCTCCTGGTAACTATCGCGGAAGCTGCGGGGTCACCGTATGAACATGTCCGATCGCAGATCCCCCAGGAACTACGCCGCATGCAGGTACTTATCCTCTGCCCGGCATCTCTGGTCAACAATTGGTTGGATGAGTTGCATGAGTGGATTCCGGAGTCCACATCAAAGAAGATCGGAGTTATTCGAGAGATCAATGCCGAGATCGCAATTGACAAGCGACTACAGCGAATTCATAAGTGGCACCGGAAAGGTGGTATTCTGGTCATGTCTTACGAGATGCTCCGTACCCTTCTTAGCGAGAAGCAACCATCGAAGTTCTCAGAAGAAGAACGAGGAACAATGGAGCGGAGACTGCTTGATGGTCCTTCCATCATCATTGCCGATGAAGCTCACAGGTTGAAGACTTCGAACAGCTCTCTCCGACATATTGTTGAAAGATTCGAGTCGAAGAGCAGAGTGGCATTGACAGGCTCTCCTTTAGCGAACAATCTTGTTGAGTACTGGTCTATGATCGACTGGATCTCTCCCGGATTCTTGGGGAGCCAGAAAGAGTTCAGAGCCCACTTTGTGGAGCCTATCGAGGAAGGACTCTATAAAGACAGCTCCCCCTACGAACATCGGAAAGCTCTCAAGAAGCTGCGTGTTCTGAAGAGCGAGATAGGGCCCAAGATCAATCGTGCGGATATCACAGTTCTCAAGGACGATCTGAAACCGAAGGTTGAGTTCCTCATCACCGTACCGCTCACTGATCTGCAAGAGAGGCTCTACAAGCTCTGTGTACAGAATCTCACCGCTAAACGCAAGGACAAAGTCAGCAATTCGAGGATATGGCAATGGATCCACGTACTGACCATGCTATGCAACCATCCGGCTGCGTTTCTCAAAAGGCTGAAGAACATGCAGCCCCAGTCTGGGAAGCCAAACCAGGTTGCCGTGGAAGAAAGCGAATCCACTGACCAGCCAGACCTGTCAATGGACGACCAAGGGAACTTGGACCCACAGGCCGACCTATCTCCCGACTTTATCGAACAAGCGATATCGTTATTTGATGTGGCGCAGAATCCTGAGTCGCCACACCACTCTTTCAAGACAGAGATACTCATGGGAATCCTTGAGACTGCCAGGGAAGCCGATGACCAAGTACTTGTATTTTCGCAACACATCCCAACTCTGGATTACTTGGAGAATCTGCTACGGAAGGAGAAGCACCGCTTCATACGCTTGGATGGAAAGACGAAGATGACACATCGACCTGAGCTCTTGGAGAAGTTCAACAAAGGTGATTTCGATGTTTTCCTCATATCCACCAGAGCTGGAGGGACGGGCTTCAATATGCCGGGTGCCAACCGGGTAGTGATCTTCGATTTTGGGTTTAACCCTCAGAATGAAGAGCAAGCCATTGGCCGAGCGTATCGTATTGGGCAGAAGAAAGAAGTCTTCGTCTACCGCATGCTTGCTGGAGGCACTTTTGAACCGAAGGTGTGGAACAAGGCACTTTTTAAGACCCAGCTTGCGTCAAGGGTAGTCGATACCAAGAACCCGGAGAGACACGCAGAAAAGATGAGAGACTACTTCTTCGACCCGAAATCGGTGGAGCAGCAAGACCTAGCAGAACACCAGGGCAAAGACAAAAGGGTTTTAGACAAGATCCTTGCAAAGCGCGATCAAGGCCAAGACCCTGGCATTCGCGCTATCACTACTACGGAAACTTTGATGACAGAGGATCTGGATGCCGCCTTGAATGAGCAGGAGAAGGAAGAGGTGAAGAAGATGATTGAAGCTGAGAGGCTTCGTAAAGAGGACCCAAGGGCATGGGAGCAGTACCTGAAAGACAACCCTGGCATCGATGACAGCAATCGCGGTGGGCCACATGGCGCCATCCAAAGAGCTTTATTTCAGGAAGCTGCTTCCCGGAACGGAGCCCATCCGCTCCCTGTTGCCCCATCATCCCAACCAATGCTGAGACCATTCATCGAATTCGGCGCCGTACCTTCCGCCACTGCAACTGCCCGGACCACTGCTCCAGGAGAAGCCAACACAGGCTTTGTCCAAGGACCCTCTCAGCTAGATGGTATTCTCTCTTCAGATGGTGGAATCAACAACGCGGCCCCATCCCCTGCAAGCATGAGGCGTCAGCTGCCACTTAAGCCTGCTCTGATAAAAGCAGCTGGACCTGCTCCACGCAAGGATCGGGAGTCCAGTCCAGTAGAGGACCCACATTTGATCTCAAGAGAGACTCGAGAACATGCTCCAGGAAACGCTTCCGAGCCAAGTGCACTTATTCTTAACGAGCGTGGTCGCAGCATAAGCCTAGAGCTTGGAGATGATCCACCCTTAGATGCCGGTGTCAATAACTCCGGTCCATCTTTGCCTAGCATGAGCGCTCCGGCCTCGGTTTCCAAGGTTTCCTCATCGTTCGCAACTAGGCCTAACCTACCAATGCAGGCCGATCCTGCTGACTCGCTGTCTACTGACGGGTTTCTGAGCCCATCGCGTCCGCGTCGGCAGACAAGTCCTCCTTACCGTGGCAGTCAAACCAAGACACCGGGCCATTTCATGTCATCTGCAAATTACCGTGGGGAGCAGAGTTCTGCAGGCGCCAAGCCTGACAGGTCCTTGACGTCCCCTCCAAACAGAGAGGTAGAGAACTCTATCGATAATCACTTCAACACTTTCAAGTCCGGTACCACTGACTATTCTTAATCATCAGAGATCACAACTAAGGAAACGGGACGAAAGCCAAGCGGAGAAAAAGTTGGCGACGCCAGTCGGCCGGTCTAAGGCTAGCCATCATGGCGCCCAGAGGCCCACGCGGCCTTCGATCTCTTCAAGCGCAAGGAAGCGTGAGCTATACATCAACCTCTCCGATGATGAATGAGGCTGCGAGAGTGAATGATGGGGCGAAAGGGAAACCACACGGCTTACTTTGACGAGAAAAGGGAACATGGCAGAAGTACGGCTTTCTTTTTGCTTTCGAAGCAGTGGATTTATACGATTGGGTAAGGGGTCATATGACATCTTAGCTCGAAGCGGCATTACATGGAGTTACAGGGCGGCGGCGCTTTTAGGGTGTGCTGACACGAAGGCGGGCTAATTGCTTGCATTTGCTGGGAGGCGCGCTGGCTTTGATACCCATCTAGCTTAAGTATGGCTCGTTTTCTCTTACTTTCTTTCTTTCTTTCCTTCCTCGATCAGAGTAGCAGTGCTTGGTAAAGTGATCGCAGAGGAGAAAATAATATTCCTGTAATTTGTTAGTTCAAAACCAGGACTGGTATCCAGAAGCAAGTGTTTGACTGAATGTAGGTGCTGAAGCCGCGCGAAAACGCTTTGAATGTCCGCCACTGGGTAAAGAATTGAAAGATTTATCTGGACAGCTTTGGTGGATGCTCTGAGAGACTTTAGCATTTGTCCGAATGCTTCAGCTACCCCATGCTGGAAACTATCTAGACTCATTCCATCCTGCTGGTGGTCTTCACGCTGGCCCTCGGCTGCAGCCCTCCTCTGCGCTGGCACTCGGTATCGTCTTAAGTGGAAGCTCCGGCCATCAGGTGAACCCCCGGAAAGTACATGTGGTGGCCTATTCTTAAACGCGAGGGTGCGCCAATCAAGTTGCTCAGCCGGCAAGTCGCGGATAGGCTATGAAGTACAACGACTCGTGTCTCGTATAGACTCGGCTTGCATGAAAGCTACCTTATCTGCCTGTTTAGCATGAATGCCGGGTAGGTGCATACGAGGCTCGCCATCCACGAAACGCAGTAAGCGTTTGCGAGCGTACGTGTAGCACAAAGCATGCAAAGCTGAGTCGATGTGCGTGCGCAAGCGTGCTGACTGTGCGCTTGCTGCCATCAGCTTGTGCGGCCAAGATGCCGCGATGCGTAATGCGCAGGGCGCTATTGGTAGAGGGCTGGGCGGACAGTTCCCTCGACGGCCAAGATCCATCTAGATCCGGAAAGCAGGGCCTGCAGTGCCTGGCGTGCCCAGCCCGCGGCGCCGGACTGCCGGATGGCGAGGTAGCCGAAAGCTGCCACACGCCGCGCTTACCCCAGATTTGCAGCGCGTTCTGGGTGGCGGTCGCGGCTGGGTGGCTTGCGGGCTGACGGCGTGGTGAAGCCCTGCGTGTGCGTGCAGGCCGCCGTGCCTCGCAGGGCGTGTTGTGCGACACAAGAGGCGGCGGCCGCAGGCTTGTTCGGCGGCAAAGCGCCCTGCAGCGTGCGGCCCTGCGCCAAAGTATCCGATCGGAGTCCCGGCGCGGGCTCGCGGCATGTTCGGCATTGTTCACCTCCATTGACAAAAGCACTGCAGGTGGCTCCGCCGAGGTCGCTGCTGGCTGCAGCGTTTGTGCGCCGAAAACACAGATCTTATGGAAGAAGTGCAGGCCGCTAGGGCCGCGCTGAGCTGATCCCCGCGCCAGAGGGCGCAAAGTCTCAGACGATGCAGGTGCCGGGCGCGGCGATCAGCGAGCTGTCTCCGAGGCGTCTTGTCTGGCCCGGCGTAGTGACGGCTCAGCAGCCAATAGACGGCCAGCAGAAGGCCTTGCTGACAACTTCGGCTCCGCATCGCTCGCTCGCTCGCGTCCCAGGGCCTCGTCTCTCAAAAGTCGCCCGCCTCCCCTCTCTGCCCTTCTGTCTCAATCCTCAACACCACACCTGCCCCCCACCCTGCCTGTCACCCCCGCTGGCGTCCCAATCCCTTTGAACCCCGATCGCACACCCCGCCCGAACGCGCCCTCACCCACAATGGAGGCGCTTCTTCACCAGTCGAGGGCTATGTGTCCGTTCCTGCACAAGACCTCGCCCGCGACCCTGAGGTCCCTCTCCACCTCGACCGCCGCCCATAGCGCTTCGACCGGCGGTGGCAGCATGTCTAACCTGCAGCTCATTGCTCGCCGCTGCCCCGTCATGGGCAAGGCGCTCACCGTGCAGAGCGCCCGCACCAACAACACCGTGCTGGCCGGCGCCTTTGGCGGCACCCGTGCCTACCACGCAAAGGTTGGCCACAAGGCCAGGCTCCACACCTCGTCCTCCAAGGAGGCTCAGGCTGTGGACGTTGGCTCCGTGCGCCGTGAGAGAGGTATGTTCCAACCGGATCGCCGAAGTCGCTGCAGCCGCGGTCGGCGCCTCGATGACGTTAACATCCTAACGTTCGCAGTTCCTTTCCCGCAAAACGCCCACCCTGTCAAGAACGCCTCGAACCATGTCACCGCCCAGCAGCTCTCCGGAAAGCCACCGAAGCCGCAGCCCGCCAAGTTCGACTACGAGGGATTCTACCAGAATGAGCTCGAGAAGAAGCACAAGGACAAGTCGTACCGCTACTTCAACAACATCAACCGCCTTGCGAAGGACTTTCCGCGCGCCCACATGGCGACGGAGAAGGACCAGGTCACTGTTTGGTGCTCAAACGACTATCTTGGAATGGGCCGCAACCCCCACGTTTTGAAGAGAATGCACGAGACTCTGGACAAATACGGTGCTGGCGCTGGCGGCACCAGGAACATTTCTGGGCACAACAAGCATGCTGTTGAGTTGGAGGGAGCGGTTGCGAAGCTGCACGCGAAGGAGGCTGCGTTGGTGTTCTCGTCCTGCTACGTCGCAAACGACGCCACCCTGGCCACTCTGGGCAGCAAGCTTCCGGACTGTGTTATTCTCTCGGACAGCCTGAACCACGCCTCGATGATCCAGGGTATTCGTCATTCGGGCGCGAAGAAGATGGTGTTCAAGCACAACGATATTGCTGATCTGGAGGCGAAGCTCGCTTCGCTTCCTCCGGATGTTCCGAAGATCATTGCTTTTGAGAGTGTGTACAGCATGTGTGGGTCCATTGGACCGATTGAGGAGATTTGCGATCTTGCGGAGAAGTACGGTGCCATCACCTTTTTGGATGAAGTCCATGCCGTCGGCATGTATGGCCCACACGGCGCGGGTGTTGCAGAGCATTTGGACTATGAGGCGCACCTTCAGGGAAAGCCCCAAGGAACCGTCATGGACCGCATTGACATCATTACTGGTACCCTTGGTAAGGCTTACGGATGCGTTGGCGGTTACATTGCGGGCTCCGCCAAGCTTGTCGACACCATCCGCTCCCTGGCTCCCGGATTCATCTTCACCACTTCCCTTCCCCCTGCGACCATGGCTGGTGCTCAGACTGCGATTGAGTATCAGATGAGCTACCAGGGTGATCGCCGTCTTCAGCAGCTGCACACTCGCGCCACCAAGGATGCGCTGTCTGAGAAGGATATTCCCGTCATGCCCAACCCCAGCCACATCGTTCCCGTTCTTGTTGGCAACGCTGAGCTGGCTAAGAAGGCCAGCGACATGCTCCTTGAGGAGTGGGACATCTACGTGCAAGCCATCAACTACCCGACCGTTCCCGTCGGCCAGGAGCGCCTCCGTGTTACCCCTACTCCAGGCCACACGCGTGAGTACCGCGACCACCTGGTGAAGGCTTTCGACAGCGTCTGGACCCAGCTCGGCATCAAGCGCACCAGCGAATGGGCCGCTGAGGGTGGCTTCATTGGTGTTGGCGAGGCCGACAAGGCTCCCGAGGCGCCTCTTTGGACGGATGCCCAGCTCGGCATTGACAGCGTCGTAAAGGAGATGCAGGCTGGCCAGGGCCCTACCGGCGTTCTGGAGGCTATCCTCGAGCGCGAGCGGAAGGAGACGGCCGGTGCCGTTGCTGCTGCTGCTTAAGCAGTTGGTAACCTGTATGGGATTGGGACAGGCCCGGCCGCTCTTTTGAATTGGGGTCCTGGATAGTGTTTGCGAGATTTTGAAATTTACACCAGCGTAACGAGTTGAGCCCTGCTCCTCATCACGCTTTTGAACTCCTCTATTCTTAAGAATATGCTGAACTGAGTGAGGCGCATGATGACCAAGGGCTCCAGCGTGCCCCGCGAAATTGTTCTGATGCTGTCACAAGTGTGATTCGTGCGTGCATTGTAGCTCTCGGGTCTCTGCCTGTTTTGCGATTTCAGATGTGCCAAGCGATGGTCGCGCGATCAATTGGGTCGCAAAGAAAGAAGTCAAAGACAATGATCGATGAAGTGGGCGGCGGGCGGGTGACGACAGTTGGGGCACCCCGGCCTGGCGTGTGGGTCTGAGTGCATCTCTTGGCACGAAACGTCGCGCGGGCTTTCACCAGCGCGACACCTTCAGCATCGCCCACAACCAAACCCCGCCGACCCTCGTGGCTGCGACCCTTCTTTCTTTCCCTCCAGCACCTTTCTCCACCGGAATTCGACGTCGCCCGAGGGTCCCACTGTCGCTGCCCGCCTGCGCAGCACGTCCAGCGACGATATTGCAGCTCCGGTTTGTTCGCGAACTTGACCTCATCCACGCACCACCACCTTGAATGCGCACCGCAACCTCACCCACCATCTGCCCGCCGCAAGGCTAGCTTCATCCGTCTGCCGTGGACATGGCGCCGCCCATCAAGCGCAAGCGGTCCGAACGCGGCCCTTACAACACGCAGGATACAAACGACGGCACTGGGCGGCCGTCGCCTCACCGGCCGCAGAACCTCAACCTCGCGCAGCAGAACCAGTACAGCGGCAATGGTGGCCGGGGCGGCCGCGGAGGCCGGCGGGAGAGTCGTGGGGGCGCCGCGCGCCGCGGTGAGCGAGAAACTGGCAGCCCGGTTACCGGCTCTAATGCGCAGTCTCCAGGCTCAAGGGCCAGCCCGTCGGTCGCCGCCAGCAGCGGCAGGCCCGACAACCTCCCACCCTCGCCCACCCAAACCATGGCGCGACCGCCGTCGGCGCAGGCCGCGCAAGCGCGTCCGCAGACGCCCCAGGAGCGCCCTGCTCCGCCGCCGCAGCCCGCGCTGCTGATGCAGCAGCAGCCTCCCGCGCCGAAGCCGCCGATCAAGTTCGCGTACCAGTACATCACGGATGAGAACAAGGCGGTGTGGAGGACGTCGGGTAGGAAGGCGGTTCTGGACGCGGCGGTGCAGGCTCAAGAGAAGGAAGACTTCCTGACGCTGAACATAATCTTCCAAGAGGTGGTCAGAGCTGGTCTGGACGACAGAATAGACCCCGCCGATGCGGGACGTGTTGTCAAGGAAGTTTTGGCCGAGGCTGGGGATGCTTCTGCGGATAACGCGTCCATGTTCCTCGACATTGTGGCCGTCTCCACCAGTTGCGACTATCCCGTCACCCGCGGTCTCTGGGACCTCCTCGTGGCCACCGGGATTCCACCCATGCAGATGAAGGAGGAGCTGGACATACCACAGCTGCAAGAGTTGGGAATGGTCCGGAAGACTTTCGAGAGGATGGGAACCCGCATGGCCACGAACCAGCTCTACCGCCAGTCCAACTACAACTTGCTCCGCGAGGAATCCGAAGGATACGCTAAGCTTATGACCGAATATTTCACGACCTCTAACAACGAAGAGCCCACCTGGGCAGCAGCCGCTACTGCTTTCCAACGCGTGAAGGCTCTGATTGGTGCCTTCGATCTGGACGTAGGACGTGCTTTGGATGTGACGCTGGACGTGTTTGCCAATCTTATGATCAGGCATTACCGTTTCTTTGTCAAGTTCATGCGTGCCAGTTCTTGGTGGCCGGAGGAGAAGACGTTCGAAAACCTGGAGTGGGAGAGTCTTGGTATTGAGTCGTTACCGAGATGGGCACAACCTGGAGCCTCTGCTTACCAACATACGGACAAAGACATCGAAGAGATAGCCGAGTTGTGCGAAGAAAGGGACAAAAAGTTCTGGGCACGTGTACGGGAAGTAGGATTGGAAGCTTTCTTCGAACTTGGAGGACGCCGCATCATAAAGGGAGAGGTCGCTCTGGAATCTGGAGAGAGCACCGCTGAAAAGCTTGCCAAGACGGATCCTAAGCCTACGGACATCACAGAGGCAGAGTTCAATAAGGAGTGGGCAACATCGACGAAGACGCTTCCGCCGCCTGGAAACCGTGTGGCTGCACAGCTTCTCGGTTTCAAGCTCCGCTTCTACGCCTCCTCTGCAAGAGACCCCGAGGACAGATTTCCAGAGAACCTCGTTTTCCTCGCAGCACTCCTCATCAAGATCGGCTTTATATCCTTGCGCGACCTTTACCCACACCTTTACCCTCTAGACAAGGACATGGCAGAAGTGAAGGAGAAGCTGTTGAAGGAGAGAGAGGAACGGGAGAAGAGGAACAGACCTGGCGGCGGCCAAATGAATGCACTCGCCATGGCAGGAGCTCTAGCAGACGACACAATACCAGCACCCACAACGGCAGCCTCACGGCTACGCGAAGCGGAAAGCAGCAGAGCGTCCTCGATAAAACCGGAGGAGAAAGCGACCACTCCCAAGCCCGAGGAGAGCACAAAAGAAGACCTACTAGGCGAGCCCACAGACCAGAAGATTGCGCTTCTGAAGAGCTTGCTTTGTATTGGTGCTATCCCAGAATCGCTCTACATTCTCGGAAAGTTCCCGTGGTTGCCAGATGTTCACCCCGACTTGCCTGAGTACATCCACCGCATCCTACACCACAGTATCAACCAGGTGTATAATGCACTGCAGCCCATGCAAGGTCGCGATCAAGTCAGAAACGTCAAAAAGCCGGAGGTGGAAAAGGGCGGCGCAGAGAAGGGTGAGCTGCGGTCTGTTGAGCCTCCTCCTCGCAGAACTCTGCGTTGGGCTTCGGTAGAGAAGCAGGGTTCTCACAACGACTCACAGGTCGTCGACTACCGGTTCTACTGGGAAGATTGGACAAACAATGTTCCCGTTTGCCAAACGGTCGATGATGTCTTCCTTCTCTGCAGCTCATTCCTTAACTTCTCCGGTGTCAAGATTGGCCAGGATCCCGCTCTGCTCACTAAAATGGCGCGCATCGGCAAGTGGAGTCTGGCGATGGACGAGTCAGACGCGAACTTCACCCGCTGGATTGATCTCTCGAAAAGACTCCTAGTCCCTGCTCTTAGCTTGACAAAAGCAAACCCTGGCGTTGTCAACGAGGTCTTCGATTTGTTGAAGCTTTTCCCTACAGCCACTCGCTACTCGATCTACGCGGAATGGTACACCGGTCAAACCTCAAGGTTACCAGATATCAAGTCGGCATTCGATCAATCGACCGCTGAGACGAAGGATGTCCTGAAGCGTATTAGCAAGACCAACACAAAGCAAATGGCCAGAGCGTTGGCAAAGGTGGCTTATTCGTCTCCTGGTATCGTCTTCAAGGTGGCCCTCAACCAGATTGAGTCCTATGACAACCTGGTCCAAGTCATTGTGGAGTGTGGCCGGTATTTTACATACCTCGGATACGATGTCCTGACGTGGTCGCTCATGAGCTCGCTGGGTGGAAAAGGGCGCAGTCGCCAACAAGATGACGGCATGCTCACCAGTCGCTGGCTGCAATCCCTTGCGTTCTTTGCTGGTAGCGTATTCAAGCGGTATACCATCATGAACGCGACGCCGATCCTGCAGTACGTCACATATCAGCTGCGGAATGGCAACTCCACCGATCTCGACGTGTTGGAGCAAATCATGTCGCAGATGACTGGCATACCTTCCAACCTTGCTTTCAACGAGGTCCAGACCCTGTGCATGGCTGGCGGAGAGCTACTGCAAGCACAAACGTTAGAAACGCTTCAGGATAACCGCAACCATCCTAGTTTCAAGGGACCTGCCAAGCGTCTTCTGAAGGCGCTGGTTGACCCGGGTCTTGCAGGACAATTGCTCATCGCTATCGCACAGCAACGGCAGCTTTACCCTCATTCAGATGGTGCAGATGGCGCGCCTCTGAAGGTATTGGGGACCAATCTTGACAAGCTCACTCAGGTCTTCTTCCAATACCTCGATGTCCTTAGGTCGAACCTCTCTACCAAGGAATTCGATGCTGCTATCCCCGACATCGTTTCTTTGATGAAGGAGTTCTACCTGGATGCGAATATTGCCTTCGCTGTCGGCAGACAGAGCCTCTCAAAAACTATGTTGGAAATTGATTTGGCTGCTGCGGAGGAGGAGAAGAAGTTGAAGGAGGAGCAGGCCAAGGCCAGAGCAGAGGCACAGACCGAAGAGAAGCCGACAACAAACGGAGATGTCGACATGGCGGATGCACCGGAAGAAGGCCAGGACACTGGTGCAGAGACGAATGGCGAAACGAAAGAAGAGCCAGCCGTCAAGGAAGAGAAGGAAGAGAAGGAAGACGGTGCAGTCGGGGCCCCCACACCAGCTGGGTCCACACCAGCACCTCCGACTACCGAGGACCCTTGGCATCCTGTCATCAGAGACCTCATGGAGAAGCTCAAATCGGCTCTGCCCGACAAGTTTGAAGAGAAAATGAGCCTCTCCTTCTATACCACCTTCTGGCAGCTCTCACTCGACGACATGCACGTCCCCACTGGTGGTTATGAGGCCGAGATTAACAAGCAACAACAAAAGATTGCTGCAGTTATTGCAGACCGGTCCGACGTGTCTGTCGCGGGAATCAAGAAGCGGGATGCGAAGAAAAAGGAACTCAATGAACTTCAGGATCGCTTAAGGTCAGAGATGAAGGTTCAAGTGCAAACATATCAGATGGTTCGCAATCGTCTCCAGAAGGAGAAAAGCCACTGGTTTGCCGGGCACAGACTCGCCATGACCCCCCAACTTCACGACAACATCATCCAAGAGTGCTTCCTCCCCCGCCTGCTCCTTTCGGCATTCGACGCCCAGTATGTCTACCGGATGCTATTCTACCTTCACTCCGCCGGCACTCCGGGCTTTCGCACGATGTTCCTGATCGATCGCATCCTGAGGGAGAAGCAGTTGACGTCCCTGATCTTCATCTGCACCCCCTCAGAAGCCCATAACCTGGGCCTCTTCCTGAACGAACTCCTCAAGGAACTTCGTAGGTGGCATGCTGATTCATCGGTCTACGAGAAACATGCCTACGGCTCCAAAAAAGATCTACCTGGTTTTGCCAGAAGGTTTACAAAGGAGAATCATCCGGAGACATTCCTTACCTACGAAGACTACCGTCGTCTTCTCTACAAGTGGCACCTGAGCCTCAACAATGCTCTCAAGGCCTGTCTCACAGGCGGGGAGTACATGCACATCCGCAACGCCATTGTCGTCCTCAAGACCATTAGCCAGAATTTCCCTGTCATTAATTTCATGGGCAAGCAGATGTTGGAGTGCGTACTAAAGATGTCAAGAGAGGAGACAAGAGGTGACCTGAAGCTCGCAACGACATCGATCATTGGTGATCTCAAGAAGCGAGAGGGCCAATGGATGCTTCCTCAAGCTTTCAAGCTGGTGGGTCCTACACCGATTTCGACAGGCGATGGGAACGTCGTTACTGAACCAATAAAGCAGGCCGACCCCAATTCGGCACAGAAGCCTGGTAGTCGGGCTACTACCGAAGGAGCTAGCACACCCCAGCCTGGTCAGGGCAAACTCAACGCGTCCGCTCCGGAGTTCAAACCTTCTCCACAATCGTAAGTTTCCGACTTCCCGGTCTTTCTTCGACTTCGGCCTTCTGACACCTTTCGATAGCAACGGCATCGCGAGCAATGGGACCAAGGAAGACAAGGACGCGGAAGACGGTGAGATTGACGATGCGAAAGAAAGAGCCGATAAAATGACTGTTTCCGTTGCAGCAGGAGAGAAGGACAAGGCTTCTCAACCCGGAAGACGCGAAGACAGCAGATCGGCTGATTCGAAAGCCGACACGCCTGGACCGGCAGCATCGCAGTACCTAGGCAGAGGCCCCCAAACGGACTCCAAGCCTTCTACCCCGATACCGTCGTCCGGTCAAGGCCCGCCGTCACGTTCAGATGCGGGCAGGAACCAACCACCTGGACCTGGCGGTCGCCAACCTCATGCGCTTCCCAACAGGCCGGATACTCAGCCTTCGCGCAATCGAATAGGTGAGAGACAAGGTGATCGTCCACCGAGACACGATGGACGTGGCCCGCCCAACCACGACTACGGCCGTCTCGAACGCCCTGGAGACGTGGCCCGTGATTTCCCCGACCGTACACGAGACGCCTCATCAGGTCGTCGGCCCCGGAGCAGGAGCCCAGGCGCCGCTCATTTGGATCGAGACCGTCGTGATCCCCAGTGGCAAGGACCCAGGGAAGCGTGGGAGGATGACAGGGGAAGGCCTCTGCCTCGAGACTCTCGTCAAGGTGGGAGGGCCCCGCAGTGGAATGAACCTCCTCCACGCGGTCGTCCATTCGATTCAGCAAGCGACAACCAGCGTGGTCGTCCGCCGTTTGATCAGCAAGGTCAGCCTGGAGAAGGGCGTAATTGGCAGTCTGGCTCAATGCCACCACCGACTGCCGGGCCTTATCAACACCCTGACCGTGCCCGTGGATTCGGCGAGCGCAGCGGTCCAGGCCAACTGCCTGACAGGCCGTCTGGGCCTGATGACCGCACTGGCATGAATCCAGCTCGTGCAGCCTTGATTGATGCAGACGTGGGACCACGCCGTCCGGAGAACTTTAGGTCAGAGAGAGATGATCGCCACGACAGGGGCTCAAGGCCTCACTCTCCTCGCCGCAGGGATGACCGTCCGCCTACTTTCCCGCCCCGCGATGACTACCGCGACGATCGTGGACTTCCTAGCCAGGAGCGCTTGCCTCCCAACTACCCGTCTAGCCGCGACCGCCGTGATGATCCCAACTCGATTCCCCCGACCGGGCCTCGCAGTGATCGTCCCAGCAGAGGCGATTATCCAGCGCCACCGCCTGCGCGCGGTGGTCGTGAGCTTTTCGAACCTTCAGCACCACGGCCGCCCCCGGCAGATCCCAACCACGGCCGTCTAAACCAGGAATTCATGTCATCCCGCTCTTCTGATCCCAGCTACGGGCGTCTCAATGCTCCGGACCCGCCATCGGGCCCTCGTGGTCGAGGCGGTGCCGGTCGCGGCAGGAGCCAGCCCGGCTCGGTCCCTCAGTCTCCAATCAGCGAACGTGGACCCCCATCAGGGCCCAACGCTGATAGGAGAGATCATCGTGACTCGTTCGATCATCGCGACTCGTTCGATCATGGTCCTCTAACGCCGTCTAACGAACATGGTGGGGAATCCTCAGGCATCCATCCTGATCGGTTGAGACAAATTCCAGATGCACGCAGAGAAATGCCAGCGCCGTCTTCTTCTTCGTTCCCTCCATCCGGCCCTCGTGGTTCCCACAGGCAGTCCAACAGTGGTCCGGCAGTCACTTCGCCGACCGGCCGCAATCCGCCCACGGGGCCGGCGTCCACTTCAGAGCGTCGTCAGGAAGACAAGCGATTCGCCGGTATCAACAACATGCTCCAGCAGAGCAACTCGCAAGGCTACAGCCGCAGTGACAGCGAACGTGGCGCCTCTATCCGCGGCCGTGCCAACCGGCCCAGCAGCAGAAATTCTCCATCTGCTTCACAGCCCTCCACGCCCATCCCGCCTCACCTAGACGCACCTCCTCGTGGCGACAGCCGCCCCGACCTCATGGCCGGCAGGCCAGGCGGTCCTTCAGCTGACGCAAGCGGCGTCCCGCAAGACGAACGCGACCACCGCGGCAGCCGCCGCGAAAGAACAGAGCGCCGCTCCGGCCGCCACAGGTCGACCAGCCCGCGCGACCGCCGCGCCGACGACGGTGGAAGCAGCAGCAGCCGGGACAAGCGCAGCGGAGGTCTCTCTGCCTCGGACATCCCGGTGCCGCCCCCTCCTCCCCGCGAGAGCCGCCGCAGCGGCCGCAGCGCCACCAACGACGAGCGCGAGCCTCGCGAGCACCGCGAATCGCGCCGCGGCCCGCCACGCGAAAGCTGGGGCGAGGACATGGGTGCGTCCGGGCCGCCGCCGCCGCCGCCCTCGGGCACCGGTGGCTATCATGGCCACGGCGGTCCACCGAACGGAGAGGGCGGGCGATTGTCCTCGGTGCGGAACGGGCCGGACAGGAGGGAGCCGCGCGAGTCGCGGGGGGAGAGGGATGGTAGGGAGAGCAGGGGTGAGAGGGAGCCGCGGGAGCAGAGGGATGCGAGGGCCGAGAGGAAGAGGAACAGGGGTGTAGATGTGGATGGTGGGGCGCATGGGGAGACGAGCAAGAGGCCGAGGAGGGGGAGGGGTGCCGACGAGAG
>RKSS01000277.1:0-87240 GCA_009829855.1 Neofusicoccum kwambonambiense
CCCACCCCACCACCCCACCGCGCTAACCAGCCCTCCCCCAGATCTACACCTACCTCAAGCGCAAATACAACCACCCCGGCCGCCCCGAATTCCGCGTCCCCCTCATGCTCCCGGGCGGCCTCCTCGTGCCGATCGGGCTGGTCACGTACGGCTGGAGCGCGCACTTCGAGGTGCACTGGATAGTGCCGAACGTCGGCGCCGCGGTGTTCGCGTGCGGGCTGATCATCGGGTTCCAGTGCGCGCAGTCGTACGTCGTCGACGCCTACACCCGCTACGCCGCATCCGCCACCGGCGCCGCCGCCTTCCTGCGCACCATGGCCGGCTTCAGCTTCCCGCTGTTCGCCCCGCGCATGTACGAGGTACTGGGGCTCGGCTGGGGGAACTCGCTGCTGGCGTTTGTGTCGCTGGTTTTGGGTGTATTAGCGCCGGTCGGGCTGTGGAAGCAGGGGGAGTGGTTGCGTGCGCATAGCACGTACTGTGCTGGATAGGGTTCGGCTGTGGATGTTGATGTGTACATCTCTTGCCTATCAGACGGTTTACGGTGGGGTTGTAAATATGTGCTTACGGCTTTCATTTGTTGAGATTGCATTCGGCATATAGATGTTTTAGCATGAATAGCGGTAGAGATCATTAGTGAGGATACAGATTGAACGAATTTCTTTTAAAATATTTCCACTTTCGATGTGAAGTCTCACAGAACAAGAAGTCCAGCATGCTCCTATTCATCCTCCGTCTAATCATGCTTTCTTCACGACATCCAACGTGCGCTGCACTTCCCCAGCAATAGTCAACATTTTGTCCTCCTCTAGTCACTGACAGGAAATTTGCAAGACAATCGATGTGTCATGTCACTTCCTGGTTATCTACAATTTCACACATATCAGCACTACTCTGACCTCACGCTATCATTTCTTAGAGCACTCACAGTCCGTGACGACCTGTTGCTTCGGGAAAGCTCGAGTTTCCTGTCGAAAGGGTAACCTGGAGTCGGGACGTCTCGGAGCTTCCGGGGATGGTACAACCTTCATTTGAACTGGCAACCTACGGGCCATTGTATATTTGTAGTTTAACAATGAATTGTATCAATTACGAAGAGTAGGCCGTTTTGATTGTACCATAACTACTACCATTCAGCGTACTTTCAATCTTCTTTACCTTGCTTTTATTATATTTTTCATTTCATTGGTTTCAAGTTTCGCATGTCTGCGAAGAAAAACGATTAATTAGAAGTGAAAGGGAGTGGTATTTGAAAACAATTGGTGTGAGCTACGTGTGGATTGCACAACATTGGTGGCGGATGCATGATGAACGATGGGCCTGGTCGTCGGGCAGCTGTGGCGTGTGGAGGTTTCACTTGTCCCCTCTCAATAAAAACAACACAGCACTTCAGTTACATGGCACTAGCACCATAATCTTAGAGTTATTAAGACTTAAGTATGCCTTTGGAACTGTTCTCCTGTCGACGCATGGGATACCATGAGGGATCGCATGGTCGCTTGCAGATTATTGGCCGGCGAAGCTCTGTGTCGGCCCGCTTACTATCTACGGTATCGGGGCCGCCCTTCCCTGCACACCTTGACTCTCCTCGTGGTGATCTTGCGGGGATTGCGTCGTGAAGTCTACTTGTTTAGGAACACTGCCCGTCAAATCATGTTGTCGCCGTCCCGCATAGTGCTTTGCTAACTACCACTTGACTCTTTTGGTACTGAGGCTGACTCTGCCAGGCAGCGCCCCTGCGTCCTTGCGTCGCAACCAGTGCCTTTTGGACTTAATTACTCTTTCGGGCAGTCAACCCGCAAGATTGGCGAGCTTGACTTTGGAAGACCTTGAGCCTCTCCCGGAGCGAACCCTCTGAAATTTTATAAAACGCATGTAACTTTGCAGCTTCAGCGGCCTCTACCGCTCACGTCTCCTACACTGCACGATCTTCCCGAAACGTCTGCGGATTCTCATCACTACGGCTCAGTATGTCGCTCCCCCTCAACGACCCTCGCAATATGGAAGAGAAGGGTTCCCTCGGGGGTTCAGGCCAGGTCACTCCAGTGGGAGAGCCAGATGCAGGGTTGCAGCAGCTTCCACCCACGAACGAGCCACCGAACGGCGGTTTGAGGGCTTGGTTACAGGTCTTGGGCTCATTCATGCTGTTCTTCAACACCTGGTATGTTGACAGCCACCGTCGCGACGAGAAACGTGTCACTAATTGTTTGATCCAGGGGCGTGGTCAACTCATTCGGAGTGTTCCAGACGTATTACGCCACCGACATGCTGAGCCATGAATCCGAGTCCAACATCTCCTGGGTCGGCTCCATCCAAGCCTTCCTGCTGCTCATCATTGGCGTCGGAACCGGTCCTCTGTTCGACGCAGGATACTTCAACGCCCTTTTATGGACCGGATCCTTCTTGATTACTTTCGGCATGTTCATGACCAGCCTCTGCACCCAGTACTGGCACGTCATCCTTGCCCAGGGGATAACGGTCGGCCTTGGCAGCGGCTGCCTCTTCATCCCAAGCGTAGCCATCGTATCGACCTACTTCACCACAAAAAAGTCCCTCGCCACCGGCATCGCCTCCAGCGGCAGCAGCCTAGGCGGGGTCCTCTACCCCATCATCTTCACCCACCTGCAGCCCCGCATCGGCTTGGCCTGGACCACACGCGCCCTCGCCCTCACCATCCTGGCCACCACAGCCATCAGCCTCGGCGCCATGCGCGTGCGCGCCCTCCCGCCGCAGCAGCGCCGCCTCCTGGACGCCCGCGCGCTCCGCGAGCCGCCCTTCCTCGCGTTCGCCGTCGCCAGCTTCCTCGGCTTCATGGGACTGTACGTCCCGTTCTTCTACCTGCAGTCCTTCGCGGCCGCGCGCGCCGCCGTGCCCGCCGACCGCGCCTTCTACGCCCTGGCCACACTCAACGCCGCGTCGGCCGCCGGCCGCATCGTGCCCAATTTCTTGGCGGATAGGATCGGCCCGCTGAACATCCTCGTGCCGTGCTGCGCCGTTGCGGCGGTGCTGGCGTTTTGCTGGGTCGCGGTTGATGGTGCGGCGGGCGTCGTCGTGTTTGCCGTCCTGTACGGGTTTTTCTCCGGGACTTTCGTGTCGCTGCCGCCTACGACGGTGGTGAGTCTGTCGCCTAGCCTTGGTGTTGTCGGGACGCGCATGGGCATGAGCTTTTCCTTCGCGGCGTTCGGCATCCTGGTCGGCAACCCCGTTGCCGGCGTCATCCTCAGGTCCGCCGGGTGGCTGGGCGTGCAGATATTCTGTGGTGTCTGTGTTGCTGCTGCTGCGGTGGCTTGCGTGGTGGCTCGGCTGGCGAAGGCTCCGGCGCTCATGTCCAAGGCGTGAGATCGAGGGCTGAGTAATCGTTATACTGAAAAGCGGTAAGGAGGGGTTGAAGCAGCCTGGAGGAGAGTTGAGCCAATCATCCTAGAGTAAGATGTATAGAAATCCACTCCTGTGAACGGTCCAGTCATATGGCGTTGGCGAGCTGTCAGAGGGAGTTTTGATTGCGTTGCTCAAAGAGGAAACCTATCCGTCTCCCACTTCCAGAGTCTTGGACGTTCGGAGCTTCTTCGACGATCATGTATCGAATGATCCGTCCGCATCGGATGCACAAGAATTTAATACTGGCGGTAGTGACTCAAAGGAATTTTCGCCAGTCCGGCCCGACCAGAGCGGCGGAGGGGAAGGGGGGAGCGCACGGGCTGGCAGTCATGTATGATGAAAACTTGTTCACAGAGATGAATGCTGGAGAGATAGCTGGAGATTGTAGGGGTGCTTGCGGAGCGCGAGTAGGAAGGTTTTGGGGGAGCTGTGAGGTGAAGTTCGTTTGCTTTTTCATTTTCATTTCCTGTTCTCTTTGTTTCCGTCTTTTATCTTCAAATATCCATTGTAATCTTTCCCTTAGTCATACAGATGTGTTTGCAGTTTATTCCAGATGGAAGGTTGTGACTTCTTACAACATTTACACGTCGTAGAACGACAGGTTTAGAGATGCACAAGGGGATGCATACTTCTCCGGTGACACAAAAGCCGGAACAGAACTCTTGTTGAAACCGAGCTCCACAAGCGTGCCTGAAGTTCGCGCAGAAGTCAGCAATTCAAATTTATGTGGGCACCAACAAGACAGGGGTCATACCATTCCCATACTGCGGCCAATCCAGCCCGCTCGACGAATCCGCCGCAAACGCGGCCCAAGCCCTCATCACCACCTCGGACAGCTCGCGCTGCGCCGGCTCGTCGGGGATGCCGCTCACGTCGGCCGAGTTCCCGAACAGCATGTGCATGTCGGTGCCGTGATAGGCGGAGCTGTTGGGGTACAGGCGCACGTTGTCCCAGTCGGCGCCGTAGCGGAACAGCCAGGACGGGACGCCGTGGAGGGCGCGGGCGGCGGCGCCGTAGGTCGACGGGCAGGTGAAGGTGACCAGGTTGAAGGCGTCCCACTGCTCATTGGTCAGGATGCTGCCGGCGCCGTACGCCGCCCAGCGGTAGTAGCCGGCCTCGAAGTGCGTGTTGCCCACGAGGTAGGGCTGGAGCTGTTAGTCCGCGGTCACATGTCATGGCAAGGCGGGGGCGGGGCATACCACTCGGGCGAACTCTCCGGCTTGCGTCATGGAGGTGTATGTCTCGAGGGAGAAGACGCTGCTGTTGTCGACAGTCGGCTGGAACACGGCTTCGGACCTGCCCTGCCCGCTGACCGTCGGCAGCCTCAGCGCGGCAACGGCGGTCTTGATCTCGTTGAAGTCCTTGCTGCGCATGCAGTCCAGGACGTCTCCGGTGCTGCCGCATCCAAGCGATGCGGAGATGTTGTACCACCGGGATGCGGCAGTGGTCAGGTTGCTGGACGGGAAGCTGAAGGCGTTGCCGGAGTGGGGGATGATGCCGCTGGCAATGGGGTCGTCCTTGTAGGCGTAGGCCCAGAAGTCCACGGCGGCGCCGCCAGCGCTCTGGCCGGAGATGACGATCCTGCTGGGATCACCGCCGAAGGCCTCGACGTTGTCGCGCACCCACTCCACGGCGAGCCTCTGGTCCAGGAATGCAAGGTTCTTCGGGGCGTCAGGCTGACCTGGAAAGCCGAATATGGAGACTCTGTAGTTCAGGGTGACAACCACAAGGTCTTCGCGCGAGGCAAAGGTGGTGCCATTGAAGAAGGGCGTGTTGCTCTCGCCGATAGTGAAACGACCGCCATGGATGAAGACAAGGACGGGCTTCAGTCCGGGCGTCGAGGGCTTTGTCCAGATGTTCAGCGTGAGGCAGTCCTCGCTCTGGGTGTGGTTGAGCTGGCCGGCGAACCTGGCTATGATGCGCTGTGCCTGTGTGGTTTTGTCCGGATAGTCGACAGGCCTGGAGGCGGTCTGCGGGCATGTTGCGGAGTAGTGGGACGCAACAAACGTCGCGTTGGTTCCCGCGTATTTCTCGGGCGGGGCGAAGCGGAGGGAGCCGATGGGAGGCTGCGCGTAGGGGATGCCCAGATACTCAATCACCTCGCTGCCGCTGCTGGCTGGATGCCCGACAATGGGCCCATTGCTGGTCAATGCTGCATGCCTGTCCAGCCGAGCAAGTGCAGAAGCAGCAAAAATGCACGGGATCGCAACAGCGGAGAGCAACATGGCCGGCAGAGAGCGCAGAAGCGAATCAACGAGGAGGCGGCCGTGGAAGGTTCTCGGAAAGGAAAATCGCGGCAACGGAGTGCAGAGGATTTATACAAGGGCATTGTGGTCAGCGCTAACGGCCGCTGTAGATTAAATGGGGGCGGACGTTACCACATAGGCAGGTACGCCGCACCCGTCCCGTCTCCACGCTGCCGCTTGCACCATCTTGTGCGATAAACCCGCAGACGGGCCCACAGTCTGCTGGGCGTTCCGCGGCGCCAGGAAACCAAAGCATCTCCATCTCTTGATTTAATCTCCCATTGAACGTGTTGCTGTCGACATGCTGCCCTGTTGGCACGTAGCAACTGGCGCCGTGTCGGCAACCGTCGTTGTGATGACGCACTGGAACCCCACACTCTTGTCTCCATATGTCATGCATGTCAGATAGGATGTATAAGCTTAGATCCGTCGCTGGAGCAAACACCACATCACTACCCGGAGATTGGACATCATCACAACCAAATGCACAGCCGAAATGTTTCATCAGTATCTGGCTCTCTATTGGCCTCTTTGGAGCCCAGATGCTTACTGCGTGATGTGGGTTGAACCCGGCTGCTGGGCTCTAAAGGATTCCACCGGTGTTGCTTCGCATTGGGCAGAGCGCATTAATTTTCCGGAAGATCAAGATTGGCTTCTCGATCATCTCCTTCGGTGCAACCATTTTCTGCAAATCCGATGCCTTTTTTTCACGTAGGTGGCTATAGGCGAGCCTGTAAGATACACAGGAGTACCCGATAAGTGGCGTCGGGCATGTTGCGAAAGATCTCGGCGCTGTCGTTTTCATTTTCGCTGCTCGGTGCGCACGCTCCAGGCTGGCCGCTTGAAAGTCTCATTGGTGAGGTTTACCGGCAATGGAACTGTCGGTGTATTTGTTTTGATCTGGACTTGTTGAATAGCAATGAGGTGTGGTGAGGCAAGGCCCTTAGCTTGATATCATTCCCGTAGTGCCGTTACCGTCGGGTGTTGAGAGCCGCCTCTGATTCAATAGGTATCTCGAATTGTGGGACTGCAAGGCGGAGAAGGTGACTTGGCGATCGGTCTGGAGGAGTGTCGGCACCAACCCCGCACCCCGGCTGCCCGGTTTAACTCCCGCATGTCGATCCTGCCGCTTTCCAGTTCCCCGCATTTCAAGGAACACAGCTGCGTATTGGCTCTCATTTAGGGGCCTCCGTCGCCTTTACCTCGTTGCCTCGTTGCCTCGCTTCTTTCATCAGCTTCATCGCTCTTCACCGCTACACATGGCAATGGACGTAAAATACGAGAAATCACATTCGCCGGTCCACTTCGAAGATGTCGAAACGAATAACTCCGAACAGAATGACGTACCCGAGTACGACGCTAAAGAGACGAAGCGGATTCTACGCAAAGTCGACTTTCGCCTGTTGCCAATGCTGACTCTACTCTACGTGCTATCGTTCATTGACAGAAGCAACAGTATGTACACTCCCTCCTTCTGAGGTTGCCTACTACTGACAATGCTTGTGTAGTTGGCAACGCAAAGGTCGCTGGGATGAACAAAGACCTGGGGCTCACTGGGCCACAATACAACATCGCGTGCGTACTCGTATCAATGCTGTATGTAACTGTCGCTAACCGAAATCAAGGCTCACTGTCTTTTTCTTTCCCTATGCATTGTTCGAGGTTCCAAGCAATGTGGTTCTCAAACTTGTCAAACCGTCAATTTGGATAGCATCCCTGATGATGACGTGGGGTACAGGTACGTCATCTGAAGTTTGGAACATCTTGGCAAGCTATTGATGAATGCAGTCATGACCCTTATGGGCATTGTACAGAACTATGAGGGGTTGGTAGGCGCTAGGGTTGCTGTACGTCTTCCGGCCTCGTTACTAAGCCATTTTCCCTGACCATGAAACAATAGCTCGGTCTTGCAGAATCCGGCTTCTTCCCCGCAAGCACTTACCTCCTCACAACTTGGTACAAACGCCTGGAGCTGCAAACTCGAATGGCGGTCTTCTTCAGTGCCGCATCCATGGCCGGAGCATTCTCAGGTCTTCTCGCATTCGCCATCCAGAAGATGGACGGCATCGGCGGCCTGGCTGGATGGAGGTGGATCTTCATTCTCGAGGGTATCGCCACAGTCCTGATCGGCACGTGTTGCTTCAAACTGCTCCCGGACAGCCCCGAATTGGCCGGATTTCTGAAGCCTGAGGAGCGCCGATTCCTCATCCACCGTCTTCAAACCGACTCTGGAACCAAGACGGGGCATGTCGAGACGACCGATCTCTTTCATTGGCCCACCATCAAATCAGCCCTCTTGGAGTGGAAGATATGGTTTGCGATCATCGTCTACTGGGTTAGTCTCTGCCCTCCTCTCGTACCCACTCACATGCTAACTGCCTCGCAGGGCAACTCCATCAGTCTTTACGGCTTCACATACTCCGCGCCCAGCGTGATCCTCGGCCTCGGCTACTCCGCCGCCAACGCCCAGCTCCTCACGATCCCCATCTACGTGCTCGGCGTCATCGCCACCATCGTCGTCTCCGTCTACGCCGACAAGTACCAGACGCGCTGGCCCTTCATCGTCGGGCCGTATTGCATGGCCGCCGTCGGCTTCCTCGGGCTGCTCTGCATCCCGCACCCGCGCCTGCCCGGCCTGACCTACGCCTTCCTCTTCTGTATCCCGGCCGGCGTCTACCCGCCGCTGATCGGCGTGCTGTCGTGGATCGGCAACAACCTGGCCCCGTCGTGGAAGCGCGCCGTGGGCATGGCCCTGCTGATCTCCATGGGCAACCTGGGCGGCGCCATCGGGAGCAACGTGTACCTGGAGGCCCAGGCGCCGAGCTACTGGCTGGGCTTTGGGTTTGGGTTGGGGATTGCCCTGGCGGCCATCACGGCGACGGTCGTGCTGAAGTTCACGTTTGAGAGGCTGAATCGGCAGAAGGAGGCAATGGGGACGGAAGAGGAGATTAGGGCGAGGTTCTCGGAGGAGGAGCTACTTATGATGGGAGACAAGAGCCCTCTGTTCAGATACATTGTTTGAGATGTATCCGAAAGAGAACGGGCGTGGAGAGCGTATATCTCTCCGGGCCGAATGTCGACAGCACAAGAAGTAGACGATCAAATGCTATGCTCGGGTTTGCGCTGAAAATCTCGTATATGCAAATGTACGATTTCACGCGCGCTATTCGTCCGGCGCCCGTGCTATGATTGCAAATTACGAAACTTCCTCGGACGATTTTCGGACAACTGGGCTGAATCTTACAAAGACAAACAAGAAGGGTTGTAGAATATAAAGGAAGCTACCCTATTGCTTTGGGTACTTCGTATCATCTCTACGTAGTACTACCAAAATCAACCTCTTCTACAACGTCAAGATGACCGAACAGATCCACTTCATCGCCCACATGTATCCTGACCCCAGGAAAGTCGATCGGGTAAAGCATTCCTTTTGCATTACGATATCTTAGCATCAGCTAAACTTTACGGGTAGTTGATTGAGCTTATCAAGGAAATTGCCGCGTATGTTCACGACAACGAACCTGCGGCATGGCAGTATGAGTTCTATAAATCCACTACCAGTGAGAATGAGCCGGTCGTCATTGTCATTGAGCGGTAAGTGCTCGCTTTTTAGCATCAAGAAACGAGCTCGATTGCTCACTACTTTTGGCTATCCAGATACTTCGACCAAGCTGCAATCAATGCTCACGTCCATAATGATGGGTATCAGAAATTCTCAAAAGCCATTGAGAATGAAAAGCTATGTGTTCGCGATCATACTGCTTACTTCCTCTCGCAAATTGCTGGTTTTAAGCGGACTTAATGCCCGGAATGGAAAGCAGCAGACATGAAAAATGGAGTATTATCAATTCTATGTTCGAGTCTTGACTACATCAATGCAGGTGGATGTGCTGTTAATAGGTGAACATTTAACTTAAACCATTTTTTGTAGAACCTCTACACGCCGTGGTCACCCGACAATCTACCTGGTCGTCCCCAACCCAGCTCAACCGAAGAAGCTGGTATCAATCCAGTCCACATAGTCCGCTCCCAAAACATCCTCAATCTCGAGTGGAGCATCAAGCGCCGTCGCGAAGGAAGCTCGCTGCTCCATATCCGCGCCCGGGCCAGTGTTCGCCACCTCGCCAAAGAGCACGTCGCTGATGCGCTCGTCACCCTCCTTCCACGCGATCCAGCCGGCCGGATTGATGAGAGACGGCAACTCGGTCTTCTGAAAACGACGCGAGCACGCTCATTTCAGGGCCGGCCGAGGTAATACGACGCGTCCGCCACGGTCTGCCCGTCAGCCGTGGCGACAGTGCTGTCGCTGATGACGAACTAGCTGTCGACGTTCTGGCGCGCGTGCGCCGTGATGTACCCCTTTTTGTCGGCCAGCAAGCGGATGTCGACGTGCTGAAACCACGCGACGGCGCGCTGGCCGAAGATGAAGTCGTCGGTGCCTTGGATCAAGCAGATCGCGTAGAACGGCTTACCCTCGTTGGCGAGCACGGTGTCGACGTGCCCGCGGAACTGCGAGGTGTAATAGCCCTGCTGGCTGTTCGCCGCGTTGGCTGAGAGCACGACTGCCTGTGTGCCGCCGCCGCGCGTGTTTGTAGAGTTTGAAGGCTCCTGAGTGGTGTACGCGGAGCGTGGCCACTTCATCATTGCTGAGGCCGGTGTCGTCAACACCGAGGCCACCAGAGATGGTCACCGTGTTGCCGATGTATGAGTCGTCCGTGTCGTCAGGAGCGTAACTGTAAATGGTAAGTGGGCTTTGGAGGGTCGGGATTGTGACTTGCTCGGTATAGTTCCCCTCGTTGATGAAAATGATTTGTGCGGTGGTAATGCTGCCATCAAGCCCGTCTACCGCAGCCTGAACGGTGGAGTAGCTTCCATCTCCTCCCACAATGAGAACTCCCTCAGGAAGAGCTGAAAGTACGGAAGTTAATCCAATGAGCAGAAAGATACAAAAAAAGAACATATTGAGAGAGAGGGACAGTTCAAATGGAAAAGAGTTCAGGTGGTGG
The DNA here is from genome assembly GCA_009829855.1 of Neofusicoccum kwambonambiense. Lineage (NCBI taxonomy): Eukaryota > Fungi > Ascomycota > Dothideomycetes > Botryosphaeriales > Botryosphaeriaceae > Neofusicoccum > Neofusicoccum kwambonambiense. Next base: position 10,628 of record RKSS01000277.1, read on the forward strand.
ATGAATGTACACATGCTACAAGTTCATACTTATTTAAAACAGTCTCGTAGAGCTCGGCAGAAAACCCAATTCAAGCTCCGGAAACAAACGGGTCGTTGTTGAATCATGTTAGAGCAAGGTTCTGTCCCACTTAAAACATTGCCAAGACAAGGTGCATTTATCGAGAACTGCGAAGTTGCTTACTAAACACCTACTACAGCTTTAGTAAATAGTAAAAATGTGCGAATTTGGCCCAAGTAGTTGAAAAGGGGAAACAAAATAGAAAATAACAGGCGCGAGGTGGAAGTTTCCATCTCCTGAAGCTGTTAACAGAGCCTCAGGGCCATTAACTTTAAATGGAGTAATAATCGCAAGAAAGTCTGGACTAAGAATCAATCCGGATAAAGATGTCCCATTCCACGGATACTTCCCCTGAACTGGCCAGATTCTCATAGGTTGACGGCCGCGTCGGGTGATCTCAGCTCGTGTTTGTCGGTGACGAATAACTTGGCAGTTTTACATGATGTTTTAGGACGCCGCTACGTTTCCTACTAACGATGAACTAGGATATATGAGTCTCATTCCCCCAAATCTCATGATCTTTGGTATACACTTTTCACTCGTCTTCTTGAACAATAATTCATGTTCCATGAAGAACGAGTGGAATCTGCCAAGTGTTATGCGCAGATTTATATTCTAGACATGTTTCTGGAACACCGCCTGCGGCAAAATAGGCACGAGAGAGAACGCAATTCTACTGTAATGGTGTAAGGAATTGTCTTGAGTCCCTACATCCTCTATGATTATGTGATGGATAGAAGATATAGTTGGTGCTGACCGAATGGGCTTTTAGAGGCTTGAGCAGCTTCAGGTTGCACGATCCTCCCCGATATGCATAGACTTCGCCAACGCTTGGTTTAAATATCCCCATTATGCAATATCATTCCCGTACTCCTCTTCCTCAGCGTGGCCCTTAGTATGTGCTACGCGTGGCGCGTTCTCGTCGAGCAGAACCCGTGGATCCTTGAATTCCACCCATCCCAACATCGGCTTTGCAGAACTCGTCAGTCTTGGGCCTTGACTGGATATCAGTGTCAGATGCTTACCTCACTTATAGTGTATCCAAGGAGCTTTTGAATCCTTATGGGCAGCCGGTTGGCTCTCTCGACTGGCACAGCAATGTATTGATTTTCTTCCTGCCGCAAGAAGCCCCTCGTCATGAAGCAGCTGAAAAGCAGTCTCTCCTCATCCTTCGTGGTATTCGCGCTGCCGCCATGATAGCAGCTACTCAACATGATGAATCCATCACCTACGTCCAGCTCGGCGTACTGCGCAAACGCCTCGTCGGGCGGCTGCTCGGTCGCCTCCAGGTGGCTTCCGGGAATGAACCTTGTCGCGCCATTCGCCCTCGTCGTCCTCGTGCCGGCCACGAAGAACCCAACGCCGCACTCCCGGGAGTTCGTCCTCTCCGGATATGCCTCGACGCGGCGGCGATCCGGGTAGTGGATGTCGTCGTCGCGGTGCAGCGGCTGGTTGAAGCTGTTGCCGGGCCGCACCGAGAAGGCGATCGTGTTGTTGACCTGCGGCGGGCTGATGTTGATCTCGCTGCGGTTGCCGTACCACTTGTACGCCTTGGTCAACAGGAACCGCCGGCACACGGCCTGGTACAGCGGGTCGCCGATGAGCTCCGTCGCCGCGGCGTCGGACTTGCCCGCCAGCCCGAAGGCGCGCCGAGTCGACGGCGGGAAGAAGTCGTTGCCCGCCTCCCACGGCTCATCGGCCTCGAGGTGCGGCCGGATGTCGTGCTCCATGCGGGCGATGGCGTCGGCGGATAGGATGCTGCGGACGATTACGCCGCCCGCGAGCTTGAGGCCGGCCACGACATCGTCGGGCGTGGCAGTGGCGGCCGTGTATTCCGGGACGGGGATGTGTTTGCGAGGCGGCCATTTGTCAGGGGCGTGTGCTTCTTGAATCCGGTCGTAGGATATGTAGACATCGTCATAACGCACCCGCGGAGGGGCAAAGTTGGCGTTGATGGGTGCGGACTGGCTCTCGACGTCGGCAACCATGGTGGTGGTTCAAACCATCTGTTTCGGGTTCACTACGGTGCTGGCAGTTCCATCTACAATCATGACCCTTATCTAGCCTTTCTGCGTCTCCTGGATTGCATGGCCAGTGGCGGGTGGACGACAGAATTGCCCGATGTGGCAATCGCCGTCGCCGTTCCGAGGCCGCGCCCCGCCCGAGCAATCACGGCGCGGGGGAACCCCATTCTTGCCAAGATCCGTGATACCACTGATAAGCTGGACACCGAGATTTACGGAACACGTGCGAGAGGTATACTTAGCTATCTGAAGTACAATTGTTGATGCTGAGCATCACGGCTGCGATTTTCACGTACCACCACTTCATCGCTCCACAGAGCATACAATCACCATGGTCTCAGTTTTCAGCCCCGATAGCAAGAGCGAATTCCGTCTCAACCGCCCGTTCAACCAGAACATCATCATGGGCTGCATCCTATTCTGCCTGCCCGGCATATACCTAGCGTTGACCGCTCTGGGGGCCGGCGGAGGCAAGCCCTCATCACAGCGCGTTGCGTCTCTCACAAATTCCATCTTGTACGGCCCATACACGCTCTTCGGGTGGATGGCCGGCTCGATATTGAATTTCTTGAAGCCCAAAAAGACCATACTTATTGGGTCAATTGGATATCCGCTCTACGCAGGCTCGCTCTGGTACTACGACAGGACCGGCCATCAATGGTTCCCACTTCTGGCGGGGTTCATTCTTGGCTTTTGTGCTGCATGCTTGTGGACTTCGTCGGGTTTCATTCAGTTTGCTTATGCCGAGGAGTCGGAGAAGGCAATGGTGAGTTTCGCATGTTTACGTTGGCCAACGACGCTAAGAAGGTTCGCAGTTCATCACTTGGCAGTGGGTCTTGACTTCCGCAGGGAGCACCGTTGGCGCTCTTATTGCTTTTGGAGTCAACAAGGACAAGACCGAAGTTGAGGGCGTCTCGACGGCTGTTTGGGTTATCTTCCTTGTGATAATGGGATTGTGAGTCACGGCTTTGCACTTTGTGGAGGACGGCGGCTGACAGATTCACTGCAAGGGCCATGATCATTGCGGCGATCTGCATTGTGGACCCGAAGGATGTTCGCAGAGATGACGGGACACATATAGCGGTCTTCAAGCAGCCCACTGTCAAGGCTGAAATGGTCGGAATCCTTCGAATCTTAACTGACAAGAAGATCATCATGCTCCTGCCAGCCATGTTCGTCGCAGAGATGTGTCTAGCGCTTGTGAGCAGTGTGAACGGTAAGTTCATATGTGTGGACAAGAGAATCTCGCTGACTTTGTGCTTCAAGGACATTACTTCAATCTCCGCACGCGCTCGTTAAACAACCTGCTCTTCCAATTCATCATGATCCCCACCCCGCTGGCCATCGCATGGATAATGGACAACCCCCGCATTCCCACCCGCCGCCTGAAAGGCATCATCGGTGCCAGCATCATGGGGCTCATCACCCTCGGCGTCACGGCTGGCCTGCTAGGTTGGATCGTTACCAACGGCATTGACGCCAACGACCCTTCTCCTGGCATCGATTGGGCGGAATCTGGCTTTGCCTCGGGCTTCATTTTGTACATCTTGTTCGGCATCGTGTACGCGACTTTCCAGATCTGCGTGCAGTGGACGCTCAGCTCGCTGACCAACGACCCGGTGCTGTGCGCGCGCTACGCCGGCGCCTTCAAAGGCACCGTAAGTCTGGGCATGTGTATCTCGTTTGTGTTGGATTCAGAAGGTGTGTCATACCGCACGCAGACGACTGTGCAGCTGGTGCTGTATGTGATCGGCTTGACCAGTCTGCTGGGGGTGACGTGGTTCTTTGTGAAGGATACAAATTATTTCTTGGAGGACAATGTCATCGTCCCGAAGCACGTGGAAGAGGAAGCCGTCGTAGCAGGGATTGTGCCGCACGAGGCAGTTGAACATGAGAGAGCGAAGGAGGCGGAGGCGGCGACGCAATCGGTCTACAGTCTGAGCAAGGATGCCAAAGTTTAAATTTCAACCTCGATGGATGGAGTATCCCGCTGATGTAATAGATACCGAGATAGATCAGGGAGACGTTGATCCTATCGTGTCCATGGCGCGTTCCAATCAAGGAAGTCCAGGTCCGCCAAGTCACTGCTGCCAACACGATTATACCACGTGCTGTTTGCCTGGCTCAATCGAGGCCAATCTGAGCAAGGCTCCATCTCCTCCGTATCACTACCTCTGACCTGACTCTCCGCATTCCCCTGCTTTTCGAGCAACGCTTCGTAGAAAGCCAAACCCTGAGCTGCGGTTGAGCTACGTTGACACAGTAATTGCATTAACGGAATACCCTGCCTCAAGTTTGACAGCGCATTTGCAGCTGTTTCTGCATCATCCGACTTCGTTTCTCGAGCATGTTGCCCCATGGCAAGGTCGAATTGGTGTATCCCGAAGCCCCAGAGTGATCCCAGCAGGCCCTGGCTCGACAAATCTTTGCCGATTCCAAGGATCGTGACGGCCACATTATGCACATGCTCAGCGGCAGATGGGCCAGAAAGAGATGCGTAGAAACGTAGGATGACTGAGTGGTACAAAATGTGCAATGCGCCCGTCCAGAGAGAGAATCCTTGGAGATCGCGTGGTGCCTGCATCACAGCTGGGAGTTCTGCCAGCCATGTTTCCAACGCTATGGAGACAGTGAGTGCCTGGTCGGCATACGGTGACGAGCTTCCGTGCCCCCAAGACATGCGTCCTGGGCGGAGCAACTCGAGCCAGTCAACGATGATAAAGCACAGCTTGCAAAGGGAAAGAAAGAACTGAACATGTTCCGTCAACGGGAGCCCGCCCGGCTCGTCAGGACTGAAATCCGCCTCCGTTGGTAGCGGCACGTCTGTGTCGGCAAGCTGGATCGCGCGCGGCCTGCCCCACTCAAAAGAGCAGATGGTGTCGTGGATGAACAACGTCCACCACAATCGTTTCCACTGGCGGCGCATTACGGCACTGGCCTTGGCACGACCGAGATCACGGTGCATGCCGATTCCTTGCGCGATGCGCACCGCAGCGCCCAAAGAGAGCCACATGTTGTGGATCGTGTCGTCGCAGCTGTCTGCAGTGAAGGAGCTAATAAGCAGATGGGCTTGGACGAGGACGAGCCGGTCTTGCTCGAATTTCGTGTCGATGAGGGCTTTGGCACGGGCGTGGAGTCGGGAGGACACTTGGTCAGCCATCAGCTGCACGTCTGGATGATCGTAGACTGTGGATCCTGCGAGCATGACGCTTTGGACGAGCAAGAGAGATGGCTTTCTTGGGCTTCCCCTCAATCCGTAGAAATTCTTAGTGAAAGTAGCACGATCCATGATAGGCATGGTGGGGAAGACGCGGTCAAAGAATGCAGTGATGAATGCATCCGTGATCGAGGGGCTTGGAAGCATGAAAGAGCCGTGCTGCTCCAACACCAATTTTTCAATTGCTGTGATAGACCGGGGTATTCCTTCGTAGCTTCGCTCCACGAAAGGCGCGTCTCTGTAGTGGTACACGTCCTCAGGAAACCCGCGCCCGAACTCACGTCCGAGTAGTCTCGTAATGGACGCATAGTCGTCAACAAACGTGGGTTGGTAGTCGCTGATGTCGGCCTCGGCGAAATCCTGGGATAGGAACTCAACTAATATGGATTTCTGCTTCGAGATGTCGTGGTGGCCGTTAACGTCAAAACGGCGTGGTTGATCTCCAGTCCCCAGCGAGCTGAAACTATCCTCAGTCTCACCAGTCTCAATGGAATCCGGGGATCTATTGGCTGCTTGATTTCCTGCGTTTGTGGGGCTATGTCTTCCCTTTTCAGCTCCTCATCCGACTAGAGCTCATGGTGGGAGGCATACTTTTCGTCCCTGGTAATGGACTCGACAGCCCGGATGACTCTCCGTCGGCGTATCATGACATTGCACTGCAGGTCCGTGTCTTGACACCGACTGCAGGGTGGAGATCCACGCGAAATGAGATCACATTTGATCTTGCGCGCATGGCAGCTTGTGCAGGCCTGAGCAAGGCGGTTGCTCGCTAAGTTATACGTGCAGCCATCAGTGGGTGCGGGGCAAGGGCTCATGTGGGCAGCCTTTCATACCTCGCAAACGAAGACTGGCCATCTGACGCAGGCGGGAGGTCTCTCCTGTGGACTGTTTCGTATTTCTCGTTCGACGTGCTGAGCACAAAGAGAATGGCGAGGAGCGGCAGACACAGCCCTCGGGCAGCCCCTCGGGCGGGTGGCTAGCCTCGCATCAGCACAGCCTGGGATCCCCAACACCGGCTTATCTGAGAACGTTATCAGAACGTTACTTCTTCCCCTTGGCGGGACAAGGAAACATCAACGTTTTGGAATCTATGAGGAATGTTTGTAAGGGAAACAGATGCCATCTTCTCTGAATATGTGCCATGATTGAGAGAAAGTCAGCATCCGCCGGTAAATGTGGGGCCATTGAGTATTTTTTTAGCATAGAAAGCGTACTCTAAAAGCACTAGGGAATCAAAGATTGAGGCTCATATTAAATTCCACCGTTTGATTGCCCGATCAGGTCAAGACAAAAAACTCTTAGGAAAGTCGAAGCACGAACTTCGCGGAGTTCCAGCGGCGTTTGCGCGGGTGTCCTGCCCACTTTTGCTCCAACCCCGCAAAGGCTACTCGGATTCCCGATTCTGGAAATCACAGCCCCACTCGGCTGATAGCCGATTGATACGAGTCCGTGCCCGTCAAATGCGCTGCTCCTAGACACGACAGCGCCTGATGGAGGAGAGGTGGATTCGAATATATCTATGTGACTTGCTCTACCGTGTCTCTTCTTCCGCATTCCCGCATTCTCGCCATGGCAATCACCTCCTGGCACGAAAAGGCCCAATCAGCCCGTGACTACCGCGATGCATCCCTAGCCAAAGTTAAGCCGCCAATCGGGCCACTGCCAGACCCTCTTCCACTAAGCTCACAGGAGCTTCCAAAGCAATACCTCACTCCACGAGAGTACGAGCTTACTCAGAACTACGATGCCATCCAACTTCTTGACATGCTGCGGCGGAAAGAAGTTTCCTGTGAAGAGTTGACCAAGGCATTTCTTCGACGAGCGGCGCTGGCCCAGTATGCAGTAGGAATCCCACTCTCCAACCAACGCGACAATTTTCCTAATCCGCGCTAAAAGGTCAACTGCATCACGGAACTCATGTGGGACGACGCGATCGAGCGGGCGCGGCACCTCGACTCGCTGGCGTCGCCGGCGGGGCCGCTCCACGGGCTCCCCATCTCGATCAAGCAGCAGCACGGCATGCGCGGCAAGCCGTGCCACGCGTCGTACGTGGCGTGGATAGGGCAAGCCAGCGGCGCCAACCCGCTCAACGACGCGCTGTGGGGCGCGGGCTGTGTGTTCTACGCGCGCACGACGGAGCCGCAGAGCACGATGCATCTGGAGTGCGCGAACAACATCACCGGCCGCACCGCCAACCCGTGGAACCGCGCGCTCACGCCGGGCGGCTCGACTGGCGGCGAGGGTGCCCTGCTCGGCCTCAGCGCCAGCGTGCTAGGCATAGGCGGCGATATAGGGGGGAGTGTGCGCGCCCCCGCCTCCAACTGCGGCGTCTACGGCTTCAAGCCGACCAGCCGCCGCCTGCCGCTGGCTGGCATGAAGTGCACAATGCTGGGCAACGAGACCGTCCTGCCCACGTTCGGCCCGCTGGCGAGGAGCCGCGAGACCGTCAACTTGTTCATGCGCGTGGTGCTGGACACGGAGCCGTGGCGGTACGACCCCTGGCTGTTTCCCAAGCCCTGGACGCCGGTCGCGTTGGAGAGGCCGTTGAAGGTCGCCGTGCAGTGGGATGATGGGGTGGTGAAGCCGCATCCGCCAATGATTCGCGCGCTGAAAGAAGTGGCAGAAGCGTGCCGCGTGGCAGGCATGAAGGTTGTGGATTGGGAATCTCTCGAGCACGAGAAGGCGTGGAGTCTGATATCCAGGCTGTATTTTCCGGATGGCGGCGAGGATACGATCAATGTTATCCAGGAGAGTGGCGAACCCTTGCTACCTCTGACAGAATGGATCATCAAGCAGCCTGGAGTGAAGAAGCTGACAATCCAGGAGCTTTGGGGGGTGAGTTGCTCCTCCCATTCCACTGAAGACGTGAACTGACTTCTCATAAGCTCTGCCGTGAGCGAGATGAGTATCGGGCCAGGTATGCGGCGCACTGGTCGACTACGGCGGACGAGGACGGTGAGGTTGATGTCATCATCTGCCCAGCGGTTCCAGGAGCAGCTCCACCTCACGAGTGCGCGCGCTATTGGCCGTACACTGCCCACTGGAACCTACTCGACTATCCCGCAGCTGTCTTCCCCGTGACATTTGTGGATGCAGCGAAGGACAAACGTGATGAAGGGTATGTCCCAATGAATGAGCAGGATAAATTCAATTACGACCTTTACACGCCCGAAAGGTACATTGGAGCCCCAGTCAGCCTGCAAGCAGTTGGGAGACGCAATTTTGACGAAAAGGTTATGGCTGCTTTGGAGCTAATCGAGAAGGCACTGGGAAGGAACTAAGAAGCTGTTGAAGTGAATACAGTGTCAATATGTATTTCCAACCAATATTTCACCGTCCGTGTCTATGCAGCAATTGAACGTCCGTCACGGGGATGTTCATTGGGGCATGAAGCTTATATCCCTAATTTCTACGCGCCTTCTGAAAGCAATTCGTTGGTCTTCCAATCTTAACTTTTATGTCTAGAGCTCTCTCGTCGGCCTAATGCAATGTCCCTTCGTCTACTTGAACTTTCCGGCCACACAATCCGTCATGAGGCTGGTATCTACCCAGCTGTTCCCGTTCCACGTAGGCGTGAGGGTCAGCTCGTACGAGCTATCAAACGACCCAGCAGACCATCCAACCCATCCTACGAAGACATCTGTGTTGTAGCTAAGAAATTTGTCAGTAGACTGTCCAACTGTTCCAGACGAGGGTCCTACTTCATCCAGTCCAACTCCGCACAAACATGCTGGCTGCACGATCCGGTGTTTCCACCGCCAGTCTCGGTTAGGAACCTACTACAATCAGTCTCTCAATGGATGAGCCTGTAATGGCTTAGAACTTACGCCTTCCGCCCATTGACCCTCAACCAATCCGCCAACACCTTCAGCCCTCCATCCAAACCATCCCAATCGCAGTCGGTAGTCTTGCCTGCTCTGCCGGGATCGAGATACTGATGTACATCGAAGACGAGTTTCGACGTCGTTCCGTCGGTATCTTTGACTCCGCTTAGAGCACTGGCAGACTGGCTTTTGAAAGAACCGGCGGCTGAATAGCTAAAGCAGAGAATTGTCGTTAGTCGTTATTTCAGCTGCCATAGGGACTTTGTCATACTCTGTGCCTGCGAGGAGAATCATTTGCGAAGTTGCTCCGACACTCCGAATAGTATTTACAACCCACTGAAGGGTGGTAGCCCATGTGGGAACGTCCAGGTCATGTGGCTATGACGGGTCAGTGTCGCAAATTCGTAGGCTTCATTGCCGGACTTACCTCGTTCATGATCCCGAAAATGATATTCTGCTCATTCTTATACTTTGTTGCGCTGCATACACTCAGCAAAAACACTCATCCGGTCATCAGGTTTCTTACAGCTGCCACCACGCGTTGGTGAGATGTTCGTTGATGACAGCGCCGCCGGACTGGCCCACGATGTTGCCGTTCCAGCGCGCATAGTTGTGCAGATCGATGATGCACTTAGCACCAGTTCCGAGACAGGCCTGCACAAGAGCATCGTATTTGGCAAAGTTGTCGGCGTTGAAGTCCACGCCGAGCTGACCCCCAGCAAGGTACTGCCACGCGACCGGCAGGCGGAAGACGTTCAGGCCAAGGTCATTGCGGAAATGCCTCATCTGCCCTGCGCCATCGGGCCCGCCGTACTGAGTCAGAGGAGGGTAGATCTTGCTCGTGTCGCAGCTGCCATCCGTGTAGCATGTGAAGTCGAAGCCAGCTGCGCGGAGATATAAAGTAAGAAACCCGGACCAACCCCTCTTCTCTACTGTGCAATCGATGCTCACCGATATTGACGCCGGCTAAAACCTGTCAACATTACGCTTCCTGTTTCATTCTTGAGAAGGATATTTTTATACCTAATTCAACCTTCGCCGATGCTCGAGTTGCAGCAAGGGTGAGCAGCAACGCCGACTTCCCGATGGTTCCAAACATCTTCTAGTTAGCTGTAATAGTCGAGCGTCTTAGGATAGAACGAGAGAAGAAAGTGAATTGTGATAGATGCACTTGGTAGTCGCAGGGAAATTCTTGTATCCTGGACTAAATATTGCTCTCCTCGCTGAATCCTTCAACTCTAAAGTCCGTGGTACGAAGCAAAGAAATCCGCGCGGATCCGCCTCACGCCAGGGCCGAAGCGAGCATCCACTTAGAGCGCAGGTCGTGTTACGCTAAGCCGAGTCCCTTCCCCAATCAAGCAGGTGTTGGATTCTGGCCCCATAAATACCAACACGCTTCCTTGGTCTCTTAAAAAAGCAAGCCCTTCACTCGTCCATGATACGAATACCGGTTCTGAAAAGAGGATCTTTTCGTCAAACGAGGCGTATCTTTCAGCCGCACGAGTGCGACGCCAACCTGCGATCCACCTGACGCCAATTTGCGTCACGTTCAAGCTAGACGCTAGGTTCTCCGGTACGGAGTGAACGCACAGAGTAGCGTAAGCGTGGTAGTGCTCTTAGTACATGGTGCTCTGTGGGCTGTTGGGTCATCCGTTCAAATGGTTTTGTTGCAGATTTTGGGTAATGTTTCAATCGCGGCTGGGCTTGTTTTCAAACTGGATTAGTCTTGCCAAACGGCCATGTCCGCTTCGCGCTAGCTGTCGGCTGTAGCACCCTCTAGAGCATCTTGGTTCCCTTGATGCACAGTAATGGGTTGAAGTCACGATCATTCACCACACAGCCAAGAATTTTCTTCACGCAATGATTTTAGAAGCAGATTTCAAATCCCGAAGACAGACTTTTGACTTTTCTCAGTTTTTCGTGTAAGAGTACAGGATGAAGAAGGTGGGGAAGAAGAAGAAACAAGAAGAGAAGAGCAGAACCCAAAAGCCGGGTAACTGCAGCAATGCCAGCCCAGCTGACCATCCGAATGGTCATGAAGTCATCATTTCGTCTAGCTCGACGACTTCAGCTCGCCAACGTTGGCGGCGAACTCGCCCAGGTAGTTGCCAGCCGGGGCGTAGCGGCAGGTGGCCAGAACGCCGTCCGAGCACTCGTAGGTGCCGCAGCCGACCTTGGTGGTGCCCTTCCAGACAACCTGGGTGAAGTGCATGACGCTCATCGGCACGTCATCCTTGCCCCAGTACGAGCCGTAGTCGTCAATCTCCGCGTACCACATGTCGACGGTCTGCTTAGCGGTCAGGCCAGAGCCCATGGCCAGGTTCTCGCCGTAGTCGCCGCCCGTGGAGTGCTCAAACACGCACTTCTTGGAGTGCTCCAGGGCGCCCGCGGCAAGATCCGCGTCCCAGGTGAGTCCGTTGGTGTCGACGTGCTTGGCACGGTAGTCGTTGTGCAGCGTCACCCACTCATTGGTGCCAGAGGAGGTGGAAGCAGTCGTGGTAGCAGCAGCCGCGGCAGTGGTGGTGGTAGTAGAGCCGGTGGAGCCAGAGGTGCCGCTGTCGGTGGAGGTCTCGGTGACAGTCGTGGAAGATCCGCTGGAGCTGCTGGAGCAGTAATCCGGGAAGTAGTTGCAAACCCAATCGGGCATCGACGAACCCGTAGCACTAAAGTCAACGGAGTCAGCCCGCATCCCATTGATTTTCACCCTCCGTTGACTTACCGCCTGTCCAGAGGGGAAGCGGCGGCCAGCGTGGCCAGCGAAAGGGCGATGACAGTGGCGGAACGCATGATGTCGTTTTAAAGTTGCGAAAAAGAGTGGAAGATAACGTTAACGTTAACGTGTGTGTTGGACCGTTTGAGAAAGGAATGGATGCCCCAGAAAACCTGAAAGCAGAAAGAAGGACTGAAAGACTGAGTTCAACTGATCCAGCGTCGATGTCGAATAGAAACCGAAGGGGTTAGCGGGCCTACTTTAAGGCAATCGCAGAGATGGCCCTATCCGTCTTTCCGGGGGTGGCTGTTTCATCCTCCTGTGCCACTGAGGGGGGCCTATCCACCGTGCTGGGATGCGCTGTTTCACAACGCGCCGAGGAACTTCACGGTCCCGAACACTGTAGACACTCGAGGCGCTGGCCGACGCCCACTCTTGAACAGTGCGGGCGATTAGATGCTACAAGCCCCTTGGACTGCCGATTGAACCAGCAGCCCGGCAGCTGTGATAGGGCTGTTGGCACGGCCCCGCGAGCGGGCACTATTCAGTCAAACGGTCCGACCGGCCAACGTTCAACGGTAACGCTATACTCGTGTGACGGCCGTGCCCACCGTACTGCTGCGCACGCAGGCCTACATTAAAGGACGCGTTCAGATTACGCAGCAGAATCAGCTTTTCACGAGCTGAAATAAGGTTAATTTAAAAGTGACAGAGATTTATAAAGGATTTCCTGGACCCGGCCGATTAGGCGCGCCGACGTTCCCGGCGCGTCGTATACATTAATTGGCCAAGACAACAACAAACCCGCGGCAAAGGCTTCCACGCTCCTGCAAATGGAGCCTGGCAGCCGCTTTGGACGTCCTTCCTCTCATAAAGGCATCCGTACCCGATCCAGAACCCGCCGAGATTGTTTGGAAGGAACGAAACGCTGGCGGCGGCCGAGACGGCACGACGACGGCGGATGCCGAGACAGCGGCGGGGCCTCGTACCAAAGCCCACAGCGCGCGGCAAATCCGGAGGCACATCCTCTCGTCGATTCCATTGGTCTTTCGTGATCGTGGAGCACAGTATTCCGGCTCGTGTCGTCACCTGTGGGGTCTCCCATCCAGCCCCGTCTTATGGTGAAACTTCTCAGCCTTGCAGACAGGAGCGGGGCGCCGACGGCGAGAGCGACCCCTGCGCCCGTCTATGACAAGCCCAGAACGTTCCTTGGCGCCGCGCTGACAGCCACCTTCGCCGCAATCCGCCGCGCGGATCTGAGCTGATGTCGCCGAGGCAGATTTTCGTGCCAAGCGCTTGCACTCTCGAGATTTTATTACTGAAAAGGGGAAGGGGGAAGGCTGAGGCAAAGAAAGAGCTCTGTGTACACGGCTTTCCGTGCTACCCACGAGACAAAGAGATTTCAATAAAGGAAACGCGCGAACGTCCATGATCCTTCTTTGTTCGCTGCGAATCCAGAAGAAGCCAATCGAATTCAATATTGATCAAGCAGGCAGTACTCTGTCTATGATGAAGTTGTGCTCAACCGAAAAGAGACGAGCGGGGCGGGGTAGCTAATCTATGCACTATGGTTGAAGGAGAGCAAACAAAGAATCCAGGGATCAGCACTAGGGCGCCGTTCAAAACAAGATGGACCGTCATACAAATCTGACATCGCACGCTTCGATGCCATGCCCGAATCTCAGCCTCCCAGCTCCCTAGTCTCAGAGTAGAAGAGTCCGACTTTCTGAAACTCGCATTCGTTGTCTGTTGGCAACAGAAGCAGTCTAAGTATTTTCTCCGGGCCTTTCAAATATGAATGGTTCTGCATATTTGCTCTGTTTAAGCTTAAGCTCGAGCTCAAGACTACCAATAGGCGGCGTAAAGCTGACATCGTGGAACCCAACTCCCCAGACCCAGCTTACCACGAACGGCCGGTATGCTCAACTCCGAGACGATGAAATTTAAGTTTCAGTAAGCCCACTCAGGTATGTTGAAACCCCTTTCCAGACATTACGGAACCATGGAAGCCCGCTTTGTAGAGCTGATTCCCACAGTCCTGCCAGACAACGTGGTCCGGAGTAGAATTTAGAGAAATCATCGCCAAAGTAGACACAGCTGGCAATCTGTATTGTGAACATGACAAATTTCATCACGTATATCTTTTGATTGTGGAAAACCGCGCACGCGAGACACTGTTTGGGCAGGCTCACTGTTCTTTACGAAGCTCCCACAGAGGCTTGCCCCAATAGGACCTTCAAACTGAGACCCGTCCTCAGACTCTTGCAGTGTTAAACCCTCAGTGAATCTGGCCAAGGCTTGCTCGTCGGCCTCGTCTTGTGGTGGTCGGTGTCTCGACATTGGTATGTACGTCATCCCGCTGATGGCGAGCTGCGGCTGATCCACCATTCCTGTTTCGGCCACGCACGACTTGCATCTTTGATCCTCTTCGAGCTCACCAAATACGATTCCGTATTATTACACAAAATGCACACCCGTTGGATTTAATACTAGCTGGATCAGGGAGATCCGGAATCATGTCATTTCTCATATAGACGGGCTTCAATTCTGTTCTTGCGAAAGCATGCTTTATAAAGACATCAATAAAAGATTGTGATATAACTGGACCACCACTCCTGTTAACAATAGTATCTTACTCTTTGTTAAAGAAGATTCTTGAATCGTCGCGCCGTGTTATGAATCGTCAAGTTCAAGGACTGCACATCAGTCGCAGGGTTGATCTAGAATTTTACCGCTGGCATCTTTCCGGTTGTTGGTGTCGTTGCTTTTATCTCTGATGCTTGGCAGTTCAATGGAGCTCGCAGAGCCTTGTGACGATGAACAGGATGGAACAGAGATTGAGTAGTGTTCCGGTAGGAACTCTCGTCAAATACGTTTCTTAGCACACCAATACCGCGAATTACGTTGCAGCCATATTCAAACTTTTGCAGTTCCATCTTTCGTGGAGACAAAATTCAAACAGCGGCGTTTAGCTGTGACAAGACCCACTAAGTGAGTTGAAAATAGCGTTCTGGCGGGAACTGGATGCTTTTCCGCCCAAATCTCGTAAATAAGAGAATATCAGCAAATTTCATGGCCGTTTCCTCCTCAGCTGCCGGAATTCATGAGCTATAGCAGTCTCAATACGCACGATGATTTTTTGGTTGTTTCACCTCAAATAGGGAGGCCGAGAGCGCGTACAATTTGCGGCGGTCCCCTGGTACATCACTTTAGCTTTAGAGCAGGAGCTTCATTATTGAGTCATTAAATTCTAGGTAAACTTGGCATGCGCTCTCGAGATTGACATTGACTGCGGATTTGCGAAATTCGTCGACCCTGTCGAACGATAATGAACAGTGAAAGACAAAGAACTTCGCCTCAGTCTTGTTTATAAATCTACATCCTTGAGACTGGCCTAGTCAATCTTCTTTACCTTTTGATTCTGTGAAACGGTGCGAGAAAGAAGACGCCGCTTGTCTTCTCATTATTGCTACTGAGGTCTGCTATATACGTGTAATGATCGGATTTACGGAAATACGCATGAACTGGGCATATGAGGTGTGTAGGGGTAGGTGATGGTGTAGCGAGAAAAGCAAAGAAGGGACGCGTGTATAAAAAGCAAATGAAGCACGTGATTTGCGGGCCAATGTGGTTGACAGATTCCTTGCTGGAACTCTTCAAAGTGAAAACTGTCGATCAGAGGACTATTAAATCTAGCGTGCACATTATAGCCGAGGATGACCCGCGGGTATCCAAACACATGTACTTTTGCCTGAATCTGGATCGGCCGAGGGTAAACTGCGGGTCTTATGTATTGTCGTCGAACACCGAAAGGAGAGGCGGAGTAGCATAGTACTAGCAGATAAATGCCATATATGTTGCTCATTAAGAGTCAGTTTTAACAGGCCCACGCGGGCCACCGTCTATGCAGCCCCATGATACTGCTTCAGAGGACATCTCCATCTAAACGGCTACTTCACCTTTTCACGGGTATGCTGTTGTCTAGAATCCCATCTTTAGCTTAAGAGAGACAGGAATTTTCACTCCAGCCGTCTGGGGGACCACATTGTAAAACAACCTTGCCTAACAATTCTGTCCTGACAAAGCTTATCTGACACATCAAGTACTATCTCGGATACCGCCGCCTGGGCTGAGGCTATTGGACTGGGCGCCTAGACTACTGCCGATGGAACAACGACATGAAGAACCTGGATGTCCATGTTCGATGGCGATATAAAGGGGCGAATGCTTCCTTGAGGTCCCATCAGCAAGCCCTTCTTTGCGGTCAATAATCTACACAATGGTTCATCCGGTTCTGTCTTTGTGTTTTGCGTGTCTCCTTTTTGGAGCGACCTCGCAGGCTTCTTCTCTTGATAGAAATGACAGCGTACCTGTTGCATCGATTTCATCCGGCATCGTTATCGGCACGACAGCTGCCTTGCCATCTGCAGCCGCGCCGGTGCACAAATTTCTTGGAATCCCTTATGCGGTGTCTCCGCCACTGCGTTTCGCTCCCCCGGCCGACCCGCAGCCATGGAACACACCGCTAAATGCCACCGCCCTCAAGCCTGGATGCATCGCACAAGTTCTGAGTAATATTGTGTCAAAGGAGTACTGGAGTGTCCATTGTGCTGACTGTTTTTTAGACAACTTCACCCGAGACATCTTTGACCATGACCCGGCGCCAGAGAGCGAAGACTGCCTCTACCTTAATGTCTACACACCATCCACTCCAGCCCCATCTGATGGGCGAGCAGTTATGTTCTGGATCCACGGCGGTGATCTCCAATATGGAAGCGGTAGCAATGATGACTACGATGGATCATCGCTGGCTGCGAATCAAGACGTGGTTGTCGTGACAATTAATTACAGGCTGAATGGTATGTGCTTTCCAAGACCTAGAAAATGTACACCTGCGAGACGTTGACTCGCTGACTTGCTCATCAGTGTATGGTTTCCCCGGCTCGCCGGAAATACCAATCGATGCACGAAATCTCGGGTTTCTTGACCAGCGCAAGGCACTTGACTGGGTACAGCAGAACATCGGCGCATTCGGTGGAGATCCAACCAAGGTCACCATTTTCGGCGAGAGTGCAGGTGGATATTCAGTCAAAGAGCTCTTTGCCGTTCCTCCGGATCCTTTGCCTTTCCGCGCTGCAATAATGCAGAGCTTGGGAGCGACACTGACCCCGAACGGCACTGCCAACTGGGAAACGCTGGCATCGGCTTTGGACTGCTCCAACGCCACATCCCCGCTGGCTTGCATGCAAGCTGCTGATGCCACAAGGATCACGTCGATAATCGAGGAAAACGAGCTTCGCTTCCCGCCCGTCGTGGACAGCAAAACCCGGATTTCGCACGCCGAAGACGCCATGCACGCCGGCACGACCGCCCAGATCCCCCTCATGATCGGCAACAACGCGGACGAAGGCTCCAGCTTCGCCTCCAGCTACGCCAACGCGCAGGCGCTCCTCGAATACACGCTGCCCAACGACACCACCTACCAAGCCGCCGTGCTCGCCTCGTACCCGCCCGGCCTGCAGGGCGCCAACCTCACCGCCCAGATCCTGACCGACTCCTCCTTCACCTGCGGCTCGTCCTTCTTCGTCAACGTCTCCGGCGCCGCCGGCTTCAGCACCTGGCGCTACTTCTTCAACGCGTCATTCCCCAACACCGACGTCTTCCCCGGCGCCAGTGCGTACCACACCGCCGAGATCCCCTTGGTCTTCGGGACGTTCCCCCGGGAGGGCTCCACGGAGCGGCAGGCTCGTCTGAGTCGGGTGATGCAGAAGGCCTGGGCGGACTTCGCGAAGGACCCGGCCGGTGGGCCGGGGTGGCCGGCTGCTGGGGTGGGTGGGCATGGTGTCATGGTGTTTGGTGGTTCAGAGGGTGGTTTGGCGTCGACGGTTAGCAGCGCGTCGTTGGACGGGATGTGCACGGTTTGGGAGACGATGAACGAGATGCTGGGAATCTGATTGTATAACGCACGCATGGAATTGTCTAGAATGACACGTAAATACAGGAAGTGGAGTACAGGAGATATCATCCCATTGAACTGAGCATATTCTGCAACTACAGGGTTGAGGCGTTCCTCGAGTCAAAGAACTCATTCAGCAACGTGATATGATCATCGGTAGCAACGGGCACCTGGGCGTATCCGATAGAGAGGCCGTTGGCGTTGGCTGGGCGGGCGGGTGCCAGGTGGAAGGTGGTCTTGCTTGAGCTATTGCTGGGAGCCCAGTAGGGGAGAGAGCCGTTCTTGTAGCTGTTGCCGGTGTTTGGATTCTGGGTTTTGATGAAGTTGGCCCAGTAGGCGTTCAGGGTGGTCGCGATATCGTAATCTACCGACGTCCAGGGCAGATCGGTCCCGTATAGATTGTTGAAAATATAAGTGATCTCGGACATGTGGTGGGCGCCCTGGCTCTGGCCTGGCGGGGCGTGGTCCCAGTAGTAGGTGTAGATGGGCGAGGAGGCCGATTGGGCCCAGAAGTTGCCAAAGTTCCAGGAGCCGACAAGAGAGGTGTCGCGCGCAAGGAGATTGCTGTTCATGGAGGCCTCGGTGGAGTTGGACGCGGGGTATGCTTCCAGGAACTTGCTAGCGAGCGAGCCGTACGTGGAGTTGAGCGTCTCAGCCCACTGTGCTACGGTAGTGTTGGTGCCGTAGGCAGCGCCGGATTCGTCCTTGGTGTTGCCGGTGATGAGGGGCACGTCGTTGGCGGGACCTTTCTCGAGCTGCTCCATGTAGGTCATCGGCAGGGCGTAGCCGTCCAAAGTGCCTCTCCAGTTGGAGAAGCCAGTGAAGCCGCTGTACTCGTTGATGGTGTAGGCGGAGACCTGGCGCAGCTCTTCGAGGGTGGTGACGTTGAGGTAGGTCATCAACTCTTTGCTCAACGACACCGAGGTCGACATGTTGTTGTAGCCTTCGGCAAGCGAGGTGGAGGCGGGATCACGGGGGTCGCGAATCCCGCTCTCGGCAATGGCTCCGACAATAAGGCCCTTGGCAAGAGGACTGTTCACAGTGTGGTACACAGCAGCGCTGCCAGCAGACTGTCCGACGGTCGTGATGCGATCGGGGTCACCGCCGAAGTCGGCAATGTTCTCGTGGACCCACTTCAGGGCCGCAACCTGATCAAGTATGCCGTAGTTGCCAGTGGTGACGTTCCCGGATTCCTCGTACAGCTCAGGAAGGGCAAGCCAGCCGTACGGACCAGTGCGGTAGTTGTAGGTGACAACGACGATGTCTTGGAGCGCCATGGCACCTCCGTCGAACATGGACCAGGCGCCGTTGGCACCAGCGGGATAGCTCCAGATCATGACAGGGCGTTTCTCGGCGGTCGAGTTGGCCGAGCTCCAGACGTTGAGGTTCAGGCAGTCTTCGTCGTAGACTGTGTCAGCGCCTCCGTAGGGCGCGGTTCCCGCTGGACATGCGGACCCAAAGGTGTCGGCGACAAGTGTTTCGTTCCAGGCAGCGCGAGGTTGCGGGGCCTTCCAACGGTTGGCGCCACCAGTGTCGGCGGCGAAAGGGATTCCCTTCCAGACGGTTACGCTCTCCCAACCATCAAGGTAGGAGCAGCAGGTAGCATTGAGAGCCGGAATACCTTGCACAGCCCCATACTGGGTCTTGATTGTAGTGTTGTAAAGGTAAGCGCTGGCGGTGGGGGTGAAGGCCAGAACGGCCCGGACTGTCCCAACTTTGAGGGCAGTAGAGGCTTTCATTGCATCGGTGTTGCTTGCAACGCTGGGCTGAGAAACGAAACAATAGGGGAAACACTGCTGGAATGGGGCCATATCGGCATTTATAGTCAGCCGCTGCCGTCTCGCGAGCTCCAATGAGTAAAGATGTGCACTGGGCCGCGAATGCTTTCTGCCTATAATGGTGACCTGATGCTGGTCTTACGCGTGTTGTGGGCCGACGCTGCTGTCTACATCGGACGATGCAAGCGCAAGGACGCGTGCTGCAGGGGAGTAGCATTAGGCTTGCTTCGTCGTCTACATGTTGACTGTTGGCTCGACTGGCGGCAAACAAGCGCAATCAGCGGGAATATCTGGCGGTGAGAACGACCAACCACCTTCTGACTCTTTCCTCTCTTTTCCTTCTGCTTCCGCAGTTGCTGAGACCACAGAATTCCAGTCTCTACGATGATTCTGCACGTGCCAGTGTCGCATTGTGTGGTCGTGCAAGACCACGGATCAGTCGATGTGAGCAGGCCTATAAGGGAAGCTGCGTCGTAATATGCGAAACGAGGAAACGACGCGGCCACGTATGGAGGCCGTCTTCTTATAAACCGATTCGGACATTGGCTATCGCCGACGAGCAAGCGTTAAAGTCCGACGGTGATGAACCCGATGGTGGTAGACCCGACTCGGAACGAATGCGAGAGCCTAAGCTTATACTCCACATTAGGCTAGGTCGAGGTCTATAGTACCATTCGCTAACAGCCCAAGTCACGTAGGAGGAGGCTCTGGTCTTCAACCCGTTTTCAAGCAACTGGCTACATTTCTTCAAGGTGTGTCATCAGGCACGCAAACATGCGGCTGCGTTGTTGGTCCGGTGTTGGATATGACATCACCCGCAACATCTAACGACGTTGAAAGGCATGCACTCCCGATGGAGCTACTTATAACCCTACAACAGCACACCCGCAACTGGATTATTGGTCAGCAGCGGTTTCAGGCCACGCGTTGCAACAGAGAGGACGGCGCTGAAGAGAGCGAGCGAAGCGCAGAAATGCTTCATCCGTGAAAGCCTTGTAGGAAGAACTTCCCCGCAAACCGTTAAATGCTTTGCATGGACGTTGCCCTTCTGAGGAACACGGCCTGGACGGAGTTCATGGCTCCGCAGTTGAACATACATAGGCAGTTGTTAATGAACCTTGCTACTCAAGCACTGCAAACTGGTAGAGATGGCAGATGAGGCATTCAGTAAGCGAGGTGAAAAGACACAGGGTATTGACACGCGGAGCTGGAATCCCAGGAAAGTAGAAGGATCTCGAAATCAGGAATCAGGGCAATTTTTGCGCAGCCACTTGGGGGCAACAAGTGTCCCGATTTTCTCTGACGCAAGCTTACAAACGCCACGATAGCACGCGACAGAGACGCTTGAGTTGCATGAAAGTCTGCAGATGCGGCCCAAGCACTGCAGTTGCAGTTGGGAGAGCGTCAAGCCGCGCTATGGACACCAAAAAAGAAGAGCCACTGCGGGGTTGCGGCAACGACTTTCAACCACGCTGTTCCTCAATCCCGGCAGCAATACAATCCTGCTTCCGTCATCGCATGTACATAGTATATCATCCTGTGCCGCCTTGTCAGAGCATCGTGTGGAGCCGCCCTGCAAACTCAGTCTTGCGCACGCGACCGGCGCGTGCTACACGCCCTTCTCACGACATCACCGATGGATGCAGCCAGGCCAGATGCAGAAATGATGCGGCGGCGGCTGTGACCCACCGTGGCCAATGGCTGCTCCGGCCCCCCGTCAGCTGGAGCTGACAGGCTCGATTGCCGCAGCAGCCATTGGCTGGAGGAACGCGTGCATAGACCACGAACGTTAAGATGGATTTGCCTGGGCCTCAGCCCCAGCCTGCTGTGCGTTGTTGCCTAAGAATAAGACCGCTATACGGAGGGCAAGGCACCCATCTCTGCGCCTGCCCCGCGCACTACATAGCCTCGTCCGGCGCCGCACATGCGACCTTGCAGATGGAGAATGGATCTGCCTGCCCCTGACTCTGCCCTCCCAGAGTGGTCGCTCCGAGGGCCGACCAGATGCGGCAAGAGGTCGCAAGTCTGCCTTGTGGCTTCGCCGTCGGCGGAACCCGCTGCGGGAATTTCCCCGTTGGCTAGCCCCGTGCAGATCGAACGACCCTTGTCATACCTCTAATGCGCCATGTCCGACCTTAAAGTAGCACTCGGCGAACACTGACAGCAGTCGCGGGTGGCACAGGACCTGGGGCTGAATGTGCAGCTGGACACAGTTCTGCCACTGCGTTGCGACAAGCTCTGCGGCCACCTCTCCCCGGACGGCGCGTCTCTCTGATCGGTCACGTCGCTTGGAACACGAGCACGCCATGTCAGAGACGAACCTTACTGCTTCAGTCGCGGGCCCAATGGGAGGGTTATGTTCTCGTGTTAAATGACTACCAAGCATTTTAGCTCAAAGCTTGGCTGAGCTTGTCTGCGCCCGCTTGTCAGCCACCCAGGCATTCCCACGGATCGATCCAAACGAAAATCCCTCTGAGAAGGTTGTGATTGGCCGTGCAACCTCAGGGGCGGCACTGCGCAGGGCGAATCCTGCGCGCACTGACTGTTGGTGCCACCTTTCATTCTTCCACTGGGCGCAGCTGGATCCCACAACCAATTTATCCTTCGGGAAACGGCATAGCCGCAGCTGAATACGAGATGCTCTTAGGCAATTTCTGACGCCCCCATTCCGGCTCGGGCCAGATCGCACCATGCTGCTGCGCTCCTCATTTTGCTGGCCGCCGTTGGATTTCCCCCGGCTGGAGCTCTGCTCACAGCCTCGCCCTGGGCGCCGAAGAACCACACTCGTGACACTCGTGAAGCGGGCCAGGATTCTAGCCAAACTCCACTCAACATGACGCAAGAAGGCTCAGGGCCTGGGAAGTGTGCGCAATCAGCCGTCGGCACCCCGTCGGGGCTGAACGGACACGGATCCACAGGGGCCAATGCCGTTCGCTAGGGTTGATCTCCACACCGACCCAGGGCTGACCTACCCCGGATTGTATTAGCCCCCAAACAAGCAGGCTGGAGCCACATGCTAAGCTCGCTTCGCGCTTCCGTGGCAGAGCTTGGGTGCCTTGGACCGGTGTTCGTGTTTGGCAACTCGGGGGCGAAGGGGCCTCAGCACCAACTGGCAACAAGGCTTACCGTTCCCTGCGCCCCAAACGAGAATCCCACATGGTACAGCCTACTCATCAACGGGTCATGGCTTACCGAGAACTTAACCTGCGGGTCATCTCCCCAACTAAACCTGCGCCGCCAACCTCACACATTCTTCACGCTTCCGCTTGCGACACGCCGTTTTGTCTTTGCCTGCCGTCGACTCGGGCATATAACTGCGCACGCGACCTAGACCCTGGCGCTGCTCGCGTGCCACACTCACACAATGACCTCCAAGGCGGTCTGGCCCTTCAGCCTCCTGCTGAGAACGAGGGACCAGTTCTCTCTTTTCTTCGTTTCGTTCTTCTCCGCCAAAGTCTTGCATCTCTACTCGCACAGGACCTCCCTTCCCATCCTCCTGTTCATTCTATACCTTCCGACCTTCCTTCTACCCGACGCCGCTCTCCTCGTCATTGGACAGACCGTGATCTTCCGTCACAATGCAGGGACGGTGAGGAAATGGATCGGCGGGCTGCTGACGTGAGTATCCAACGGAAGGAAGCATTAGGCGCAGATACTGACTCCCCGCAAGTTCTCTCACAGCTGCCGCGTCCGCCGCAACTATCGCTTTTTACGTGGAGACCGGCGGTGAGGTGCAATGGATGGCGGCCGGAAGCCTTGCCAACGACCCGTCGGGAATCAAGATCCTTCTCTCAGGCACTGTCAAGTTCTCCATCGCACTGCTCGCCTTGTCCGTTGTTGCTTGGTTGATCACCCCGAGCTTCTACAATGGCGTGTCTTACCTGATTGACAACACGTGTGCCTCGCTCCAGCAAGCCTGGCTCATCGTCCGGGGGAGGCAGCACTCTGCCCAATATGAGCCCTTGGTCAACGTGTCCAATGATGAAGCGAGTCAAAAGTATGCACTTCGACCTGTTCAATTCGAGCGACAGTCAACTGACGAGCCGTAGACATGCTCCCCAGGCCCCGAGGTCCACGGCAAAGTCGCTTCTCAAGGCCGTGGGAATACTTACCGCCATAGTCACAGTAGTCGTGCTGCAGACCGTCCGCCCTCGCAACCCGCCGTATGCCCACATGTCCGGCTCCCTTCCTCTCACGCTTTTCGGCGCCTTCCTATTCAATCCAATCAACTCCGAGTTCTGCCTCCCTGTGGCTCCCTCTGCCGTCGATTTTCCTCTCGAACAGTTTGCGAAGCAGTCGTGGGAGGGTGGCCGGCCACCAGTTGCCGATTGGAAGCCGGAATCGGAAGGCTGTCGCCGCCAAGGCCATACGGAGCTCCGCGACCTCATCGATAACGGCGCAGAAAAGGGCCAGAAGGGAGGATACGACCCAACATGCGACCCGCTCAAGGTTTCCCATCTGGAGCAGCCAGTCTTGGAGGATCTGGTGGCCGGCATCAAGGCACACAACCCGTCCATCAAGCACATCCTCCAGATCACAATGGAAAGCACCCGCAAGGACATGTTCCCATTCAGAAAGGAGAGCCATGTTTATGACACTGTTCTGTCTTCCTACGGATCGGATGCCCATGCAGCTGCGCCCGAGGTGGACAAAAAGCTGGGTTCTTTGACTCCTGTCTCTTCGCTCTTGACAGGAGAGTCGGCAGGATTCGGAGATCATGCGCCTCGAGATGGAAAAAGTTGGATGTCTCGCTTTGAGAACAGTACATTGGGCGGCATAAATGTTCAGGGAGCACTGACTGCCAGCGCTTTCACCCTCAAAAGTCTCGTTTCCAGCCACTGCGGCGTTCAACCCCTGCCCGTAGACTTCACCGAGGAAGTCCATGGTCAAATATACCAGCCCTGCATGCCGCATATCACTGATCTGTTCAATGAGGCGCCCGAGCATAAGGGATCATCTTCAGGATCGAAGGTAGCCAGTCGGTCAGACTACAGATCATGGCCGTGGGAGTCGTGGCTTGTGCAGTCCATCACCGATCAGTACGACTCGCAGGATATTCTGGATGAGCAAATGGGCTTCAAAAACGTCATCCTAAAGGAAACCATCAAGAATCCCTCGTCGAAGCACTATCCTCCGAAGGAGCCCGAATGCAACTACTTCGGCTTTCCCGAACCGGAGACCCTGCCATACATGCGCGATCTGTTCCTGGGCGCTCAGGAGAAGCGCTTATTCATCTCACACGTCACGAGCACGACTCATCATCCCTTTGCAACCCCCGAAAGCTGGAACGAAACCGAGTCTTACCTCGCACACCGCCGATGGCGCACCGAAGACCCGTTCGACAACTATTTAAATACCATAAAATACCAGGACGAGTGGCTGGGCCAGATCTTCGACCTGCTTGAAGAGGTTGGCGCGATCAACGAAACACTCGTCGTCCTGGTCGGCGACCACGGCCTCGCCTTCGACACGCCGGACGGCTCCACCTCGACATTCGAAAACGGGCACATCAGCAACTTCGCCATCCCGCTGGTCTTCGTGCATCCGCAGCTGCCGCGCATCCAGCTGCAGACCAAGGCGCAGCCGACCTCCATCATCCCGACCGTGCTCGACCTCCTGCTGCAGACCAACTCGCTCAACACCTCGCAGGCCGACGCCGCCGGCCGCCTCATCCACCGTTACCAGGGCCAGTCGCTCATCCGCGACACGTCGGCGAGCCGCTCGGCCAACGTCTCGTCTGCGAAGCAGCAGGAGGACTGGCACTTCAGCATCATCAATCCGGGAGGCTCCATGATGTCGATCGGCTCGTCTGCGTCCCCCTACCGCTTGATCATGCCGCTGTGCTCAACCGCCTCGCTTCGTTTCACCGACAGCTCCGTCGATCCGCTCGAGCAGAAGCCGATCGAGGCATGGACGATGAAAGAGTTGGTCAAGAAGATGAAAAAGAAGCATGGTGGCAGAAAAGAAGCTGTTGAATGGGCAAAGCTGGCAGAGCGGTTGGGCAGGTGGTGGTTCTGGGAGCAGAGGGAGCGGTGGAGCTACCACAAGGCGGCGCGGAGCACGGATCGGAGCGCTATAGATTCGAGCGCGGGGAAGCTGAAGAAGGAGCATTGGTGGGAGACATGAGGTGATGAAAGGAAGTAGAGAGAACGAAGGCAGGTGTTTGTGCATTATCAAGCAATGGCGTTGGGAGTGTGTGGGTTTTTATCAAAATTCAGGTCCAATGTAGCAATACCAATAGTAACTGTGCTTATGACCTTCACAAATTACCTTCACTCTTGCTACAACGAAGTACATTAGGCTAGAAATGTTTTTCTCAGAGAGTCTGTGTGGTTTCTTTACGCTTGTGCTCCCAGACCACTGCCAGACCCCCAAAACATTCAGGCTGTGAGGATCTCGAGACTATTACCTAACCCTTTCGCGCTGAATGAGGGGAATGTTATCTGAATAAATTCCAGGAGGCGAAGAGGCAATCAGGAGAAGCAAAGAGAACGTCGAGAGGCAGCAAAAAAAAATACCAACAATAATAACGCAATGAGGATGTAAGGCTCCTGAGTCTACTGCAGTCCTAGAGGTGCGAACCACCTGCTCCTTGCAGGCGAGTAGCATGCGAGGTCGTACAAGTCACGTAACCCTCGCTTAGCTAGATATGACCACCTGGCCCATGGGCCAGTCCGGATCCCCTAAGGATTCGTCTGTCAACTGAAGCCAACTGCTTATGTGCCATCTCTGAACTCCCTGTTTTCCTCCAGTCATCACAAAGGAGGTCATAAGAAAAAGTGACAAAACCAACACGGACTGTACACCGGAAGTATGGGAGATCTACTAAGGCCTCTTCACCACCACAAGGTAAGATCGGATTTTGAAGGTTAGACGAGTTGGATTTTCCTCTTTTCACACGAGGTGTTGCATAAATAGCATCAACAATAGAGCCACGTGATCTACCTACTGTGTACACTCTGCCCCACTGCAAAATCACTAGTCCTCTCTGTGTACTTTGATTTGAATCTTTGTGAATATGTGTAATTGTCAATTTACTGTTTCTATATTCCAACCACGCTGGAGTGTCGTCAAAAGATATTTTGAATGAATTTTTGCCGTCAATTTTAAGCAACTATTCATACGTACTACCTCGAGTGTGCAATCCGCAGATTATATATGAAATGCCTTTATTGAAATGAGATTCGGTCTTTTTATAATTATTTGACACTGATCTGGTGAAACGGAGGCACTTGCATATTACCAGTATCTACCTCATGACAGTGGCGAAGTGGAGGCACCTGAGACATTCTTACGGA
The DNA here is from genome assembly GCA_009829855.1 of Neofusicoccum kwambonambiense. Classification (NCBI taxonomy): domain Eukaryota; kingdom Fungi; phylum Ascomycota; class Dothideomycetes; order Botryosphaeriales; family Botryosphaeriaceae; genus Neofusicoccum; species Neofusicoccum kwambonambiense. Next base: position 37,495 of record RKSS01000277.1, read on the forward strand.
TTTTTCTGATGCTAACAACCATGTAGGAGCTCGAATGCTTGGGTCAATTAAGAATGGAATTGCATTTCTTATGACTTGGAGAACATTAAACGATTAGACGGCATAAGTCTATGAGCATCCTTGAATACAAAAGGCTTCTTCTCAATATTTACACGTCCAGACAGGAATCATACACATTCATACATGAACCTCAAGAGCCATAGTCCACCATCTTAAGCATAAACCAGAGGGACATCGCTCGGGCTCGCAGCTACCATCGCGGTAATAAGTGAGGTCGCATCAGCCGCCCCGATCTCAGTCTCACCAGGAGCCCAACCCAATTCCACCGGCAGGCGCTCGTTCCCTGCGTCGGACAGTCAGATAAGGGGCCATTTCAGACTAGACGGAGGTACTTACTGAAGAAATACTCGAAGAATGACCTGTTCGCACCCGGCTCCTCGACACTGCCCCAGACCATCATCATCATTGCAGCCTCTCCGACCATGATCTGTAGGCTTGACTGCGTGATCGTGAACTCCGGGTTGATTTTGCTCATTTCGTTGGCGTGGCGGGCGCGCGCATCGGCCGTGGCGTTGACCTCCAACATGTCGGCGTCGCCGAAGTAGGCGAGGAAAGCGTCAAATGTGTCGGCATCGAAGAGGTTGGACGTGTTGAAGTACATGTCCTGGCGCGAGAGGGAACCATCGTGCTCGAGGACGTTGTGCTTATGAAGCATGTCAAAATCGAACCACTGCGTCGAGTCAGCGGGTAATCTACTACACAGGGGCACCCAAGTGTATCTGGAGGGTAGATATGGCGCGCATGGGCGACTGGGTGACGATCCCGGGGGAGGAGGCAGTGAGCCGGCACTCGGGACTTACAGTTGCGTTGGCAGTTGGGTTGGTGCGCAAGCCGCCGTTGAAGAACGTTGTAGCCAGGGCCGGGGCAATGTTCAAGGCATCCCCGAGAGCGTTGACGGCTTTGTCAAGGGTGATGTTACGGCCGTCGTGGGGAAGGAACTCGTGGTTGGCCAACGTGTTGAGTACAGGGCAAGGGGCGCGCACTAGTAAAGGATCAATAACATGTACTCCGGGCGCTGACTATAGAGTACGTACAGTCTCCCTCGCCTGGAGCAGTCCATGTGAAGTGGTTGGGTTTCAATCCGCTGTCTCTCTGCTCGTTTTGGCGGAGACTGAGCCTGTCGTCATCGTGAACGAGGTGCGAGAAGCCAAGAGCGAGCGGGAGAAGGCTGATGCCGAAACACAGGGAACGATGCATCTTGGAAACGAATGGATGTCACTTGACGTAGGTATGCAGGAAGGAAAGTTCGAATGCAGAGCGTTAGAAAGACAGATTTGCAATCTGCTCGACGGCCGAGACATCGCTTTAATAAGGGAAAAGGTTCCTCGGTCCATTGCTGTGCCTCTACCGCTCGGACTGAATAGCACCTCTCTGTACGGATTTATTGCGGGGATGCCTTGTGGACACAGAGAAGTTGGCCGACAGCATGGTCAAGTGTACGGCCGAAGGCCGCCTAGCATGTATATCATCTGATGTAGCGTGGCATTTGCAAGCGTTAAGGAGACCGCCAAGACAATGCACCTTCTACGGTCGTTTCAGCTGACTCGGGGCCATGCGCGAATTCGTGTAGCGTCGCTCGTATTACTATAAACGTGGCTCTGATTGGCGAATCCTCGGACTTGCGGGTACACGCATGCAAAGCTCGGCCTTCACACCGCTGCGACCCACACCTTGCTCCGGTACATTTAAGCTTGGAGCATTTCCGTCTGGCTACATGAACGTTCTGCAACTTCCTGTTCACCTCCCGAACTCTACATACTCCATCATACCGCCCTGCGCCCACTTGCCCTTTTCCGGAGGCGAACTACTTAATGCTTGGGCAGTGGGAAGAAGGAGAGTAGAAGATATGAAAGTGGCGAAGTTGTTGAAAAGACGGAGTGAGAAAAGAAGACAGATGCCTAACGGGAGACATCCCTTGTAATCCAGTGCCAGGCAGCGTAAGATGCAAGACCGAAAGCCATATGCATTTTAATTTGGTGGCACATTCAGTTATAGATGATAGAGATCTTGATGAGGTTGTGGAAGAAGTCGCCAGTGTCACTGATACCGTGCTTCTTATTGCTATCCTTAGTCTACGCAGGCATGTAGAAACCATCAAATTCCTTCAAAATGCTATACTAGAGCGCTACTGATAATAACTGGAAGCCTTTACTACGAGGTATGAGCGATGAGCGAGAGAGATTCAGGAGATTTATCTGCACACTATTGAACAACGATGTCAGAAGGGTCCGTAAAATAACAGAGCAGCACTATCTGTTGTACCCAGGATCTTGATTATCCACAAAGTTTGAATGAAGAGGAACCTCCGGGGTCAACTTCGTTCAAAAAATGGTGTTTATTGTCATAACGTTAGGGCTTTGCCTTTACCATACGGTAATTAGCTCTATGGAGCTTGTATGATCTAGGGGTTTGGCTCAAATAAATTGTTGTCGTGACCAGACGCATGACGATTTAGTTAGTCCAAGTGAACCTCTTGTTGGGTTCGAAGAACGTCTTGAAAGCCTATCTCTACATATCTTCCGATTTGTCCACATCGTCAGTTAGGGGCTATCGGTGAATCTCTGGGTCAATTCTGATATTCCTAAACGTTTCAAATACTTCGAAAGCTTAAACAAACCATTCAGTCCTAATGCAAAGCCTGCGTGAACAGAATTGTCTACTCCGAGATAAGAAGCCTTCCAAACTCCGATGTGCATGTGCCTGTTACCTATGCACCATTTCAAACGTCACAATCCCATTATTCACATAGCTTAAACCAGCCCCGGTCCCGTGCTGTCGCTCGACCGCGGCGTCTCCCGCGTCAGCTCGGCCACGCGTGAGTCGGCACTCTTGCGTTGCAATACAGCGTTCTTGTCGAGGCGGAAGCGGGCGAAATCGGCGGGCAGGTACTTTCCCGGGTGAAGGAGGTTGAAAAGAACAAAGCAAACTACAAGGAAAACAGATCAGTATCTCCGTTTGCCAATCCTCACGAAACTTTGGGTGGGCTTGGGGAACTTACTCAACATTTGCAGCGCATCAAAGAAATACACCACGCCTACTTCACGAACGCCTTCATCAATCGTGAGGATGGCAATCCACTTCAGCACCGATCGCACGAGCAACACGATGCCAACCGCTGCCGCGACCATGAACACGCTCTTCTCGCCAACGGCGCGGGGGTAGGGAAACGTCGCGCGGACGCTGCGGTAACGGAAGACAAAGGTCAGGTATACGAGGAGGAGCACGGTCTGCGGGACCAGTCCGCAGAGGATGATGAGCGGTACGGGGATGCATTGTGCGGCCACGAAGATGAGGAGCACGGCCAACATGGTGGGGAAGCCAAAGCGTGGGTGGAACCACAGTGGAGAGTGGGAGGTGAGGGCCGAGGAGGGGGAGGTCCACCAGGTGAGGCGGGTGAAGAGGGTGAATGTGGTCCAGGTGAGGAAGAATGATGCAACACTATGGAGAGGCTGTGTGTTAGTGGGGTTTCTTTCTTTCTACTGTTTGAGGGTGGGTGGTGGCGGGACGGAAGTAGGAGGCTTTCTCTGCTGTGGGGAGAGATGGAGGATAAGGCATCAGGACGGGTGACATACGAGTTGAAGAGATCGGCCAGGAAGATGAGGCCTGGGTCCCGGACGTTGCCATCCGAATCAGTGCGGAATCCAATGGCGCGGAAGGTGTATGAAACAACGAGAACTATGGAGGAATTATTAGTACTTGCGAGAGAGTGTTCTGGAGTCTGATAGGGGAATCATACAGAATCCACTCAGGATAAGAGACCAGAGCATCCAAGTGCCATGACGATGGGCTTTGTAGGCCGTTAGCAAGGTGACGGCGAGGAAGATGGCTGTTGCGATGATGGCAGGAACGAGGTCAAGATTCGACATTTTCGGTCGAATAGTTTTGTGTAAATGTGTTCCGGTCGTTTAAAAAGCGATTGTTGAGACCAACGAGCGACTAGGATTCAGTCAAAAGAGTGGCTGTGCGGTGATGGAATTTTATGGCGAACGGCGTTGTTGTTTTGCAGACTGCGCGACGAGACTGCAGTATATGTAAGTCGTTCACATCAATGCAACAGCAAGCGGTAACAGCTGCACTGCCGCCTGGCTGTGTTTGTAGAGCGCTACGCTCGGTGTATACGCGAGCAGTTCTGCCTTGGTCGGTGCAGGCCAAAGTTTCGCGTGGTGTGCCGGATCTTCGACCGGCAGCAAAAGCACGCTGCCCATTGGCTGATGTGTCATCAAGCAAATTAGCTGGCGCTTTGTGCAGGCCATTGCGCGATTGCCTCGTGGAGTTTGACTTCAAAAGGTTCTTAAACGGCAGGCCATTGCGAAGGTAACCTTGCCGTTTCCGGTAAGTGATCGGTCCGGCCGTCACATAATACGAGGCTGCCCGTGGCTGTACAGCGGCAAGGCTGAAACGCTTCTAGTAAGGCACTCTGCAGCAGGCAAGGCTGAAAAAGCTCAGACTGGCTGGTCGGGTTGCAAAAAAGGGTATAGCCTGCCAATGAGCTTTCCAAGAGTAGAAGTCCGTCATAATCGAACGCCTAGTGCAAGGCAGACGTGGTTATGGGCACGCCACATCCTATTTCCAATTTTAACAGAGCCTGAAGGGCCTTGGCAACGGATTTATCTCTACGTCTTGGGATCTGGTACTGGTTGAGTCCAGGTGCGATGTCGGGAAACCCGAAGAAACGGCATGTTGTGGTAATGTAGAATAACCTCTGGAAGACTGAAACACGAAAACACCGGCATAGCGACATCACCATTTGCTCCAGAGTTTTCAAACGGAATGTGTTCACACGTAGAAGGCTGCTTGAGGTCTGCGCCCGCGCGAACCAAGAGTTGGGCACCATGACACCATCGCCGACTGAGTTCTTCAGAGAAGGGCGCGCGGTCGCCAATTTCCGGCTTGGTAACGTCGGCACCGACACTGATCAAGTAATCGGCTACATCCAGCCTACAGTTCCGGACGACATTCTGCAGTGGAGTCCCGGGGACTCCTGGCTCCTACCCCGCATGTTGGCATCCGCGCCTGTTTGCAGCATGCTCGTTACAGATGCTGAAGCGCCCATCAGGGCTACTGCAGCCAGCTGACGGCTGTCGTCATCGAAACAGGTGGCGCATTTCTCGAGCGACGCACGCACCTCAGGATACTCGGACCTAACGATGACATGCTTGATAGAAGTCACGTCGTTAACATGGCGGAACGCCAAAGGATTGACGCCGTGCCACAGCAGCAGCTCTGTCATATTCACCACAGGCTCATGGTTCCAATACGAAATTACATTATACAGCACCTCGTTGGGATAGGCGGAGAAGGTCAATTTGGGAAGTTTGGATCGCTTCCGACGAGGACCTGCAAGCATTCGACAGGGCGGCGATGAACTGCGTTGTCTACAATCCAGCCATCATATCCTAGCAGCGTGAGGAGCGGATATCGTTTGAGAAGGTAGCGGAACGCTTCCGTTCGTCCCTTGGCCGGGGATGCCTGAGATGACGACCGGCAGACAACGCGGTAGCCGTGGGAGTATAGTTCGGAGTGGTTATTGGTACCAGAAGCCAGTTGTTTGGGGAACTCTCCGCTGTTAAGAAGCTTCTTGAACGTGTTCAAGTTGCCTTCTTCGGAAGCTTCGATTACGACTTCGAAAGCGGTGCTCATGATGGAAATCAAAGATGAATGTCGTAGGTGGAGAAACGAATCTCCAAACTATGTGCGGTGAAGAACATTTCTTACCGGTACTGGTGATGGGTGTGTGTATATACTGAATCAGATTTGGAGCCGTTTCGGGTTGTTCTTCTTGTTGTTATTGTCTGGTGTTCCAGCAGTTATGTATGCAAGGACCGCGACGTTGCAGGGGTTTCGTTTCGGAGCGCAAGAAGGTTGTGATCCTATTGATTCACGTTAATCGAATCAGCACATGTAATGATTGGCTCGTGGGAAATTGGCTAGACGCTATCGTAACGGACTGCTATGATTTTGAATCTCAGCTACGCACATTGTAGCGCGGGAAAGCTATGTGAGTGGTGAAGTCAGTGATGTGCATACGGTGAAAGTTGGGAATACGTGGCTGCTTATGTGAGGACGATTCGAGTTACGGTCAAGGCTGGGTGAGTGTTGCAGATCAGTTGCAATATTAAAAAAAAAATAAGCTGATGTCATCGCTTTCACAATAGCGCCAGATCAGAATTGCAATTGTTCAACGCTCACGAAGATTAGGAACCGCGAGCGAAGCGAAATTAAGGAACCCGGATTGTTACAACGGCAGACTTCGGCGTGTTCACAACCCGTCGTTTCCGAATCGTTCCGGAAACATTTGAGCAATGAGTTTTTCTATTTGTATTTCATCCACGCCCCGTCGCTCCGACTGCGTAGGGTGAGTGACAACACCCGTCCTTCGTGTTCGTGGGCCGACTCGTCTGTCTCCTCTCACCGAAGAAAGGCCATTAAGCTGGCGCCGTCAGTCGGCCAAGTTGTATTCGTATTGCCGTTTAGCGCCTTCGCCCCATAGCTTATTAGGACTAACGCATCGCGTTCGCTTCCTAGATTGGACGACGGGTCGTATCAGCGGTCTTTTTTTAGGCGTATCGTCCTTGGCAGCGAATCCTGCGGACCCAGTCGACCCGCAAAAGACGGAAGCGATCCACAGCGGCGACACCGGTGTCAGGCATTATAAGATTACGGATTGTCTATGAGCAAACGAGAGATACCTATCTTCACCAACGCTTCCTCCGCACCACCGTTCGTTGATTACTATTTGCGCTGCGTTGTTACTTGCTCGATAATGGAGGCTCAGAATTGGTTGCGAGCGGCGATCTTGTCGAGTGTCTGCCTTGGCTTGGCTTCTGCTGCTGGTGAGTTTCTTTGGGCCCCTCGTTTTGACCAGGGTTGATGCTGACCACAACAGATTGTTCCGGAACTACTACGCTTAGCAGTCAAGCTGATGCAACGTCCTTGGCCAAGGCTTGCAAGACGTATTCGGGGACCATTTCTGTAGCTACAGGAACCTCGGGCGACCTCAGTCTGGACGAGGTTGAAGGCAGCACCATTGACATCGGCAACACATTGATCTCGTCACTCGACGGTGGCGCCCCGAACGGAGTGCTGGAAGACGTCAGCGTGTACTCCAACAAAGATCTCGAAGACATCACTATCGAAGGCACCCACGCCGGCAACATCAGCATCGGGGCGAACAGCGATGACGCAAAGATCTCCTTCCCCCATCTCAAGGAAGCCGTGGACATTGAGATCGCGAACAGCTCCGCCATTGACCTCGCTGCCCTCGAGTCCCTTCCCCGCGGCGCACTCCACATCTACGGCGGCAATCTGGACACTCTCGACCTGGCAGCCTTCCGCGAAGTCAGCGACGGCCTCATTCTGGAAGATCTGCCCAAGCTCACCGAGCTCTCGGCCCCAGAGTTCACCCGCATCATGGACCGCGGCGCCCTGACGATCAGCAACACCGGCCTGACCAATCTGTCGCTTCCGAAGCTGCAGCTGATTTTCAGCTCGTTGTGGCTGGAGGGAGACTTTGAGAGCGTGGATCTACCGCTGCTTACCCATGTGGGAGGCGATGTGTACATGAAGGGTGCTAAGAGCTTCGACTGCGATGCTTTTACCGAGCAGTTCTCCGGGTTGGCTACGGGGGACAAAACGTTCAAATGCGTTGCTGGTGATGATACAGACGAGTCGGATCAAGATGCTAAGCCTACTCTGAGCACGTCATCTACTTTCAGCTCCGCATCGTCGACACAATCTGGCACAAGCGCGTCGTCGACGCAAACTGCCAGCAGCGCATCTGGCACCGCCACCCCGACTGTTACAGCTGCGTCTGGCTCTTCTTCTGCTTCCACATTTGGTGTGGGTATGGCAACGATCGCAGGTGTTGTGGGCCTTCTTTCTCTCGTTTTGTGCTAGGGCGGGTCTGGAGGGGCTGCAACCCGTCATAATTTATACCTTTGTAACGATTAGAACACATATAGACTATTCCCTTTCTACTATGTATATGATAGCGTAGGAAACCTTACTAGATGTATTATCTGATATTCTAATCAATAGAACTGATAAGATAATAACGAATAAGAGGCGTAAATATACAAACTGCTCTTACATCTCCGCAGAAGACATCGCAGCCTGGATAGACCGCTCCACTCCAATCAAGCCTGTATATCTCACACGCTGCACTGTGATTGCAGCCATCGAGCGCATAGAATTTGTAGCAGTTCATATTTTTATGCGCGATGCTGTATGTCACAGCGTTTCCAATCCGGATCTTGCAGCACCCCAATTCGTTATCCTTCGAAAAGTCATTCAGGATCTCGAAGGTAGTTGGCACACGGTTTCTACGGCGTCGAGATAAACGTTGTTCGCCTGACCTTGTCTCGATATGTCAGGCGTGGGAAGATGCTGTGCTCTGTAGAGTGGTCTCGCGAACACTCCGCATGCACACCTCCGCACTCGTCTCTGATAATAAGCGCAGCCATTCTCGACGTCATACGTGGAGTCCACATATTTTAGTTGCGTATTGGCTCTGCGCAGCAACAAGTTCATCAGTTAAGGAGGGCTAAATTAGTGCGACGGATAAGTACTCCCTCGACGTTCAGTGTTCACCTCGCTGGTTGCTCCGTGATTTGAGTTCAGCGTATTCCTATCGACTGATTCTGCGACAGATCAATGATCGGCATCATTTTGTGATCATGGCGATTACAAGTACCTATCTCCGTCATATCCGAGATGGCCACATCGCCCGTAAACTCCGCAAGCTCCATGATCCACGCTGCCCACCGTTTACAGTATATCAGTCGTACGCCTGTGAAAAACGAAACAATCGAACGCCAGCTCAACCTTCTGCCTTCCAATACGTTTGAACATACAGCCGAAACCAGTATGGCTTCTTACCTTGTCACAGGCTCTTCACGCGGAGTCGGGCTAGCAATCGTCACTGCTTTAGCATCGAAACCGGCTTCTGACGTTGCCAAAGTATTCGCAGCTGCACGCAGAGAGACAGAAAGCCTGAAACACCTCGTTGCCGTATCCAATGGCCGTGTTGTTTTCCTTCAGCTTGATGTAATTTTGGAAGAGAGCATCAAGAAGGCTGCAGACAGGGTTTCAGAGATGCAGGATGGGAAGGGAATTGATGTGCTCATCAACAATGCCGGCATCATGGATCCTCGCACCAAATCGATAGAACTTATGTAAGTTTCCCAGCTCGCCATGGAGTTCTAAGTGAAATTGACAGTGGCACCAGGACGAATGATCATCTTGATCAGATCTTTAAGGTCAACGTTGGGGGAGTGCACAGTGTGACGAGAACGTTCCTGCCAGAATTAAGAAAGGGCAGCCAGAAAAAGATTGTCAATATGTAGGTCCAACTCTTATCGGATTATTGTGTGTCCGATACTCACGCTCCACAGCTCGTCGACTCTCGGCTCTATCGGCATGGCATCCGCGTCCGCACCATTTGGTGTCCCTTCGTACAAGATTTCCAAGGCGGCTCTTAACATGCTTACGGTCAACTACGCTATGGATCTTGCGAACGAAGACTTCACGGTTATTGCCATCAATCCTGGAGTAAGTACATGCATGTAGTCTCGCCACGATGTTCATTGTTTCTAATATTCATCACTTGAACAGTGGATCCGAACCGATCTTGGTACCTCAGCGGCAGATTTATCACCTGAGGAGGGCGCTGAAGCCACACTGAACGTTGTCTTCCGCGTCAACTCAGAGGAAACAGGCAAATTCTTTACCGTTCGTGTCCCGGGGTGGGAAAATAAGAGCGGACACAAACGTTACGATGGCAACTGCCCTCCTTGGTAGATCGAGATAATGCAGTCTGTTTTCTGATAAATGATTGCCACCAAGCGCAACATATCAAATCCAATGGAACAAACCTGAAATATAAGCTCGAGTCCAGTATGCGTCATGAATCCAGAAATCAGAGAGTTCAAACATATTGGACTATAGCGCATTGACCAAACAACGATTGGGCTCATGTTTCATCACTTATAAGCGGATTTGACGAAAAATTGAGCAGTGGAGTGATTTCGAAAAAGAGGGATCCTGTCTCAGTCTGATGAGGAGATATGTAAGTTTGCCTCTCCATAAGAGAACACTTAGTAACTAAAGAAATGTAGATGTCCAAGAGAGTGTGACTCTAAGGATATTTGGAATGATCGACGCCTTCTTCATTGCCGTATGAGGCAGTAAGGACATGATATGATAATTATTCCCTGCGTTTCTTCAACATTCATTACGCTACTTAATGTGCTCTAGAGTAGAAGTCTTGTTCCGGTCTATCCAACAATATCCCATTCAGAGAACCCTCTTGTCCATTCCTCTCTTTCCGGTTGTGATTTTGCTGCATCGCCTTCCACTCCTCCCTTGAGATCACTCTTACGAGGAACCCAAGTACTAAATAGCCTACACTCATCACAATCTCCGGGAGGAGCGCAAGACACAGGAAAATGGTCACATTTCCACTGATTGCGCTGAACCTCGCGACATCCCCCAACACGTCCACCGCCAAGTAGCTTGTCCTGATGCATAAAAGTGGCAATCCCGCCACAACAACCAGCAAAACCTTCCCCTCGCCCCTTGGTATCGACGCGCGGTAGTGCATGGACAGATCTGCTGTTGCGAGCACTATTGCCGCACATGTAGTCAGATACATGGCTGCTGCGGCTTTAAGCACCGACGAGTGCTTTGCGATGCCATGCTCGACCTCATCTCTCGAGATGCCTCTATAGCCAACGCTGGCGCAGATGAGCGCTGCGGTGACGAGCAATTCCAGGAGGCGCAGGAAGCTAGTCCCGAGCAGTGTAGAGCGGGACACGTCGGGTCGGACTCGCCAGATGATGGCTCGCAGACGGTGCACGAGGCCGAGGCTCATGAAGAGCAGCGGTGAGACGCCGTCGACGGCAAAGGTGGCTGCGGCGACGCGGAAGCCGTGTCTTTCGGGGTGCGTGTACGCGGCGAGCTGGAGGGCGGCGTAGGCCACGCGGGTGATTGAGAAGGTGGACAAGACGAACCAGGTCCACCAGCTCTGCCACCAGCCATGGCGAAATATGAGGATGACCGAGGAGACGAAGCAGGGGACGTAGAACAGAAGGAGTGGAATGGCAAGGGCGTCCCTGTAGTCCAGCATTGTTGATGTGGTGGTAGTATTGTTGTTGATGAGACGGACGGTGCTTCGATACAGATGTGATGGTAATGAGGGACTGCTTTGCGTTGTAGCTGCGGAGAGCAAGGAATTCGTGTCTCTGCCGTGAGTTGATAGAATGTGGCTGGACAGGAGCCCTGCTCTGCTAACCCGATCGGTGTAGCTGTGCGAGGTGTCGGCCTTTCGCGTAATCACCAGCGGGGCGTACGGTCGCAATGGGCTAGCAGTAGCGAGAGAGGGCGAGGGCTCGACCAGTATTGGCTTGGCTGTAGCAAAGCTGCAGAGGTTGCTGCCGTGAGCATAGTAGAGAAAATAGCCAACAAATCTGGAGAAGACCAAGGCTTGGTAAAACTATGGTTTGTTCAATAAACGTGTTACAACTTCTACGACTAGCCGTGAGCTTTTTCTAGGTGAGATCTGACACAAGGCTCAAATGTTTCAGGAAGATGGTTTGGAGTGACGCAAAACAACGGGTAGAATCGTTCACAACGTGAGATCTTGACACTAGCACGGAGGAAACTGACATTTAATATCTTATTACGACCAGATCAATCATCTATTTCCAAAGTCTCGTGCACAGCCGTGCTGTAGAAGGCCATTCACTTTAGTAGCAACCCGATCACCTCCTAAGCCGTGGGTGACAGTCAAAGCCAGGCTCAGCGCCGATGTCGACACCAAAAGATCTCTTCATAACAATCCCGTCAACATGTCTAAGGACGATACATTCAGGTTGACTGACAAGAGTGCATCGATCAGTCGGTGGACCTAAAGTGTGGTGAAGGATAACGAAAGGCTACCGGTAAGGAGCGCAGCCGACGAGGAAAATTGCCTTGGCGCCAACCTGAATCCATGCTCTGGCCGCCTTCTGATGCGTGCTTCTGTGTTAGCCGGGGTTGGCTGTCGTGTGGAGTTTGGGTTCTTTCTCACGCCACCGGCGCCCATCGCTCGCACCAGTCACGATCACCGTCTTTACCAGCAGCGATGCGGTTCGGGTCTCTCGGATCGATGGCCGTGTAGATGTCACACCGGATCTGCGAGGAGAACTGGATGGGCTTCGTGACAAAGTCCGTGTCCATGTGAAAAGCTGGATAATGTGGCCAACGCTTACATTACTCCTCGGCCGCGTTCGGACTCGGTGTTGTGGTTATTAGACCGCGCATTGGTAATCCCATGCCAGGTCCGATTCGTGGCTGATTTGAAATCCATTTGAAATGCAGCGCGCTAAGCAGAATAAGCCAGAGCCAAAGATGTTGTGTTAGAACTTCAGGCAGAAGCTTTGCCAATGAAGCTTGATTCTACAACCGTGCACGTCTGCGAGGAGATGACTTGAACTTCCCGCCGCAGTAGCCGAGACCAGCGGTGAAGATGCCAAGGATCGTCAAGCATGAATCACAGATGGTTCATTGCAATGGGCATGGATTCGTGGAGAGCTTAAGAGAACAAGCCAAGGGTGATAATGGCCTGGGCCATTCGCGATGGCGCCCCTTCTCTGTTCACAACCCAGCGAAGAACCTCAAATATTGATGACGGAGCTGAATTTTTTGGGCTGAGGTTTCGCATGTAATCTCAATGCCCCATAACGCACCGGCAAGCTATTATTGGATCCAGGTCACCGATACTACGTATTAGTTCGATGGTGAACTGGGGGACGTGCTCCAACCGCTGACGCAATGCACGATCTTCGTTTAGCGCATCAGTAGGTTGCATTAGCGCCAAAGCATGGACGGGATAAAAGACACACTTTGGACCTGGAATTGGTCATCAACTCCGACAGAAGGCGATGCAAACCCCCAACGCAAGATCCCGCACGACGCTTCCGATGTGGACCACGCTGCCAGGAATGTCTCGGCTAGCGACAACGGCTTCTTCCAGAATGAAGATACGCAAATATGCAAAGTCGCTTACACGGATACCAAGATGACTAGCCTTAGCATTGATGTCCGTTTGCATGTAGCCTTATCCTAGCAAGTCAACTTGGCGTCTAGGTCAAACCCAACATTATCCTTTGGTGATGGCCTTGCGCGGCTTGAAGACTACTGGGCAGTGGAGCTGCAAGCCTGGAAACGTCGCTCTTGAAATGTGTTCGAGTCTGTCTGGGCCTCTTCCTCCGCGGAGTCTCTCAACGATACGGCAACAGCACCGATTATGGCTGAGCAACCGCCATCTTCTTGCGCCATCTGCGGATATCCTATCAAGAAAAGGGTCCGTCGCCGTGCCCAGCTTACCGCTCTCGTACTACTGCTGAATGACGATACCATAGAGCACTGCGGTTCTACTCAGTGATCATGCAAGAGAGCTGAAGCACATCAGAGAACACTATGACACCACATATGGTCCCCCCGAATTCACCACCGGCGTAGATATTGATGAGACTCCAGCCATTAGCATCGGAGGACCTTATTTCATCTATGAGTGTGGCAGCAGAAGATTCACGGTGTGTTCTTCCGAGAGTGCAATACCTGGGCCTGGCAACTACCAAATCCCCGTGCATCATTATTGTCTCGAGCTCGCGAAAAACGTCTTCGCCACGGGGCATGGCATCCTCCGTTCTGTGCGCCAGCTCTACAAAGTTCTTCGGATGAGATGCATTGCAACAGTAGCGGAAGGTCGGTCGGAACCGCTTCTTGAAATTTGTGCGCCAAACAACTATCACCTACCCCTAGCAGGGGTGGGCATCAAGTCGGCAGATAAAGATCATTATCAGTTACAACGTCAAAATTGGGAACGCGTGTACGATCATTGGGTAAGTATGAGAATTTTCAAGAAAGATTAACGCTTACGGAAGATGAACTAGTGTGGTGCGGATGCGTGGGACATTACCGATCTTACATCTTATACCCTTGCGGCTTTGAGACGTACCGATCCGTCTTGTGAACAGACGAAGTCCAAATTTCGAATTCGATTCGAGAACATTTCGCAAGAGCTACAGGACCACGTCCTTTCCTTCTTGATCTCCGAGCATGGATTCCCATCACACTGTACTCGGCTGGCCCCACAGGCGGTCTGGATGAAAATACTTCTTGACGGCAACACTGTTCCTTTTCTGTGGGACATAGACCGCGAAACCCTGAAGCGGAAGGCATTGGAGGCCCAGAATATGGGGAGAGAGTGGGATTTCGAACTTTTGGTACGCCGAATTTGTTACAACGAGTTCGAAAGAGAAGAGGCATATGTCTCCGGACTACCTCCAGGTCTGCGAAATAGGAGACGTATCTGGAGGCTTTTAGAGGAGATGTATGTGGGTGATTACCTGCCAGCGGCCTCTTGCGATGGAGTACTCATGGCAATCCCACGGTATTGGGATAAGTTGGGCCATGTCCAGTACCCTTTAGTCTGGATGCGGCGAGCTTTGGCGAACAACGTAGAGTTCATTTGCGCCGGCTCACAGCGCTGAGGCAAAGTGATTGATTGAATGTATTTGGCGTCGGGAAGCAGCATGTATGCACGCTGTACATCTCTAGAGTGACTCGCTCCGTACTGCTCGCCAATGCTTCGTAGACTCCCACAATGCGTGGCAACCTTCAACCACCCATGGCCACTTCTCCACAAATGCTTCTGTGACCTCCCAGCCGCGCGGATCCCACGGCTCTCCCCAAACAATCATTCCACCGCAACCACCAGCAACAGTCTGGAAGCCCCTGAGATCGCGGCACAGCTCCTTCTTATCGTAGGTGCTCTCGTCGCGACGCAGCAGGTTATCCCGGAGACCGGGCAGCGGCAGAACATCAACCCAGGGGTGATGACTGACGGAGAGCTGCAAGGGCGTGGGCTGCAGGCTCGGCGGCAGCAATTCGGAGGCGCGCGCCGCAAAGGCAGTGCCCTCGGCGGTCGGCAGCACCGAGCGGGATTCAGGCGCCATCAGCGCCGTCGTGACGCCCATGGCCCGCGCGTTCAGCACGATCGCCCGCGTCGTGTTGAACCGGACCAGGCTTATCAGCAGGTCCGCCCGCGGCGATGAGGCCTGCTGGAGGTGGAGGTCCCGATGGGCGCTGTCCGCGAACTGCGCCATGAACTGCTCGGTGCGCTCCGAGTCGGGCTCGCAAGCGGTGAAGGAAGCAATATGTAAGGGCTGGGTAGGCGGCGCTGCAATGATGACCCCTTGCTGCACGTTGTAGGAAAAGGCGTCGGGAAGCTCCTGCTGCATGAGAGCCGCGGTCTGGTGGCCTGCGTTTGCCGAGAGGGTCACTCGTGCTTTCTGCCGCTCACCTGTTGTCCGCGCAACGTGTACTATGGTCAGTGTAGCGTGTTCACTTGGCTGGAGCGAAGGGTGAACCAACGTCTCATCTTCTGATGGATCCGATCCTGTAGTTTCTTCCTCACCTTCGGGTCGCTGACCCCTGTCCAGTCGTTATCTGAACCTGCATGAGCCTGCTGAGGCATGAGCTGGATGGGTATTAGAGCGCGAGGCGTAATAAGCTGGTCGATTGGTACAGGCGGGTGGGCCGGGTCAAGCGGCATGTTCTTTGTCTGGGAAGTGGCTGAGTTTTCTTCCTCGCCTTGGGGATAGGTGGCCATTGGAATGAACAGGATGCTTGAAGCGTACTTGGATACGTAGGCCAGTGCCGTGGGTCTTGCAAGTTGCGGATGATGGCTGAAGAGATTTTCCTAACTTGATATTAAGTCCGACCTCGGTACGACATATCTCCGCGAGCCAGAGGCCTCAATGCGTAGGGAGTGTCAGGAAAGAAGCATCGAGCACTCAATGGTAAATCAAAAACATCAAATGCACCTTGCATGCACAAAACTCAAAAGAAGTGGAACCACCGGAAACTCAACTCAGTTTTACTTATGAATGCTGGCCGGTCAATTTATCTAGCGACTTAGACCAAGAGAGCGCCGCCATTAGTGCTGATGCAGCTGCCAGTAGCGTTTGTGTCCTTCATAAAGTAGAGGTAGGCCTCCGCAACCTCTTCCGGAGTTTCAACCTTGCCTAAAGCCGTGCTCTCCTTCATTTCATCTGGCACACCACCCGGGCCGTGGAGAGGGGTGTCAACCACGCCGGGGCTTACCAGGTTCACACGGATGGGCTTCAGGTCGAGAGCCAGATTGCGGGTCAGGCCCTGGAGACCGGTCAGATAGCCAGCAACTAGCGACCAGTTGGGAAACGGCTTCTCCCGCCCATTCCGGTTGTCAGGGTAAGAGAAGACTGGTACCCCGGCTTCAGGTAGCGCGGGGCAAGCTTGGCAAGCAGAAGCGGGACGGCTAATCGAATGCGGCCGGCTTTGTGGATAGCTTCGAGGTTGATGTTGTCCAAGGGCACGATGGCGAGCGCATCACCGGTGGTGAAGACAATGTGGTCGAGTAGTTTGACTGACTCGAGAACGTTCTCGAGGTTCTTTTCCACGTTTGGGCCCGACAGATCGCACGTCTGGCCCGAGATGTCTGCCCCCGGGTGCTTTTTCTTTAGGTTGTCGACACTTTGCTGGATACGAGAGGCATTCGATGATGCTATGTAGACCTTGGCGCCCTCTGCGAGAGCCCTGTCTGCAACACCATAGCCGATACCAGACGAGCCGCCGATGACGAGAACGGACGCGCTTTTGATCACAGACATTGTGAGGTGAGGAAGGAGTAGATAATGAGAGAGATATAAATGTTGTAGGACAATTTTCTTAGCTTAATGCTCAATGCGGAAGCCTGGGGACGTCGCATTTGCCTCCGTTCAATTCTTTTATGGCTCTACTGCATCCACATCGTCCGTGAGTAGGTTTGCTCATCATATTATTGCAGCACGCCACTCGGTCTTACGCGGACCGGATAGTATTTGGATAGCATCGGACTTAACGGTTTTAGCGCCATAGCTACGGGCTGGTGTGTGGGCTGCACTGTCATGTGGCGAGCCGCATGTGCCGCACAGGCCGAGAGTGCTTTGCATTTTCCGGTGCTAGTACTCCTCCTGCATTTCATCTTAGCGAAAAAACAAAGTACTTGATATCTTCAGAATTAGTAAGCAAACTTCAAGTCTTCTCATAAACGCCCTGTAGGCTCCTACAATCCGCTCGAGTGCCTCAGACCTGGTGCGTCAGAGAAAAATCGACATCTCTATCGAAAAGATGCAGAACGAAGCTGCCTGGCTCATTTCACCCTCAGAGCATCCCTTCACCATCAAGGAAGCCCCTTGCCCCGCTGTAGGCCTTGGAGAGATTGTCATCAAGAATGCCGCCGTCTCCATCGTAGGTTTTCTATTGCTATCTTTCTGAAATCTCTGTATGATTGACTGTGCTGCTAGAACCCCGTCGACTGGAAGATTCAGTATGCCCTCGACCCTACCTTGGTGCGTCCGCGACGCTAATACTGCGCAGGACTCACGGGAGATATCTGTCTCAGTACCCTTTCATCCTGGGCGAGGATGCCGCGGGATTCGTGGAGGAGGTTGGAACCGGTGTTACCCGGTTCAAGAAGGGCGACAGGGTTATTGCGTAAGTTCGCCTTGCCTGAGATTACCTCTTTTCCAAGACCACTTGCCCACTCCTTACGTCACAAACAGACACTGCCATGGCTTAATGTCGAGGAACCCAGCCAACTCAGCTTTTCAAACTTACACGGTCGCCACTGATTCCTTGACGTCCCCTATCCCGGATTCGATGAGCTTCGAGCAGGCTGTCGTTCTCCCCCTCGCTGTCTCGACAGCCTGCGCCGGCCTGTACCCCAAGGACCTTCTCAGCCTGCCTCTGCCATCGGCTACCAATCCCGAGAAGAACGGCAAGACAGTTTTGATCTGGGGCGGTGCATCCTCCGTTGGCGCAACCGCCATTCAGCTTGCAGCCGCCTCGGGAGCGACGGTCGTCACCACCGCGTCCCCCGCCAACCATGAATTTGTCAAGTCGCTTGGTGCCGATGTCGTCTTCGACTACAGGTCCCCCACTGTGGTTGAGGACATCGCCGATGCCCTCAATAAGACCGACTTTGTTGGTGTGTACGATGCCATTGGCGAGGACCCCAGCTTCGATGCCGTGTCTGCTATTCTTGACCGTCTCAATAAGAAGCTTCCTGTTGCTAGTGTTCTCCCCAGCAACAAGTGTACCGAGCGATTCGCGCCTGTCTACGGTGAGCACTGAGCAGTTTACAGCATGAGCGCATAGGAGAGACGCTAACACTACCGTACAGTCGTTGCCTTTGCCATCGTGCAAGAGCCCAACCAGCACATTGGCGAATGGATCTGGAAGAAGTTCATTCCTGAAGCTCTTGCCAACGGGTCATTCCAGGCTAAACCTGATCCATGCGTGGCTGGTCATGGTCTGAAGGACATTCAGAACGCCCTTGATGTGCAGCGCAGAGGTGTGCCCGCTAAAAAGATCATTGTCACTCTTTGAAGTAGCACAACATTATCTTAGCTCCAAAGATTGTTTAGTGTTATCCAAAGGGAAGCTTGTCATAGAGTGCATAAAGATTCCGTTGTATCCACTTGGGAGGATAAAAAGGAGCTTTCCGCGGTCAGTTATTGGCTATCGCTTTGACGTGACACAAGTAGATTCCCGGGTGACTTGGTTTGCAAGCCTCTAACAGGCTACTCCGGAGGCCTCGCTTCGGGCGGGTAAGGCGCGAACCGGAACCTGCTTAGAAATACCATTACTAGCCGCTCCGGCGGAAGGGCTAGGTACTAGCGTGGACCGGACTCGTTTGCATTTCGCACCGAGGGCATCCCTTCGGAAGTGGCTGCTCTGATGATCTGCCGCGGCCTCACGGTATACTCACCGCTCATGTCGAATGGGGCTAGGTATGGGTAAACCGAGTGATTTATTTTGCGATGAAAGTGGGCCATAGTTTTAAACGACCGTCACCGCTTGGACTGCCAGCCGCCCTATCAGAACCGATGAACTCAAAAACCAAGGCACTGATCCGCAATAGCAATGTCCTCCTTCTGATGAGTCTTCAAGAACCCTTCCATGTTGACTGGGACGATCTGAGGGTATTTCTTGTTGTCAAGGTCATCGCCAAGGCTTGCAACACCGTTTGTGCACCAGTAGGCGAAACATCTAAGACTGGCTGTTAGTGCATTCTCGACGAACACGAGTCGTGGGACAAGCATACCCAGGACCCCAGGCCATGGCGTCGTTCGGGTCCTTCTCGAATCTGTCCTTGACAGTACTGTAGAGATCATCGAGGGATCCAAGGCGCTTAAGGTGCAAAGGGGACTGGTAGATCGTCTCGTAAGTTTCCTTAATTTCGGAGATGCTCGTGCAATCGCCCCGGACTGATCCAATCCTGTTAGCCGACTCTTTACTGGCGGGAACTGTTGGAGGAGCTCAGCTTACACCGGAAGACCCCAGCGGCGTTCTTATCAGTTGCCAGAGCTGCAGTGTAGGCGGCAGCGGTCTCATATGTCGTCAGATCCCACTTCTCATCGCCCGTGCCCCAATATGCCATCGTCTGTGATTGGGCATCGTAGATTTGGAAGAATCCACTCCAGAAAGTTTCAATCAGACCACCAACCAGAACGTGCACTCCCGCGACCTTCTTTTCCACCAGGTAGTTCTTAATGATCTTAGCTGACGCTTTAGGAAACAGCTCTTGGGTAGGAATCTTGGTGTAGTCGACGGCAAAGTCGCTGGGCAGGTATCGCGGGACACCCTCCCTAGCGCAGGCCTCGACCAAGATCTTCTGACCCCGAGACATGACATCGGGGTCGCCGAAGTAGCAGCAGATGACGATGTCAGTTCCCCGGACGAACCTTTGGACAGCCGCTTCGTCGTCGAACTCACCCTGAATGACCTTGATTTTGTACTTTAATAGCGCCTTCTGTGACAGCTTCTGAGGGCTCCGGCAGAAGCCTTTGATAGTCACACCAGGGTACGCCTGCAGTTCCTTCGCCACGCACTGGGCAAACTTGCCAGTGAGACCAGCAATACCAACAACGGTTGCCATGCCGCCCAGATGGAAGAGGCCAATCTCGAATGTATAGCGAATAGAGCGAGGGAAAGTGCGTTGAAAAAGAGAATAGAGTGTGGTGGGAGAGAGATGGTGGCGATGAGCAGTCCCTACCGCTGAGCGAGTGATGAAACAGGACTGAGTACTGGAAAAGCTTCCCAGAATGACTATATACGAGAGATTAGCCTCGGAACCTTCCATTTGCTGATAAATCACCCTGGACAGAGCGGAGAGGCTATTTGCCTTGGGATTTCATGACGTAGCTTACCGGGTTTCGTGTAAAATTTCTACTGGTATCTCGTATCTCATGCATTGAGATTTTGTGCAATGAAGATAAAATCGGTAATCGCCATTTGGGGACGCTGAATCATTCCATATAGCGCCGACAGTTATCAAGAATTGCACATGGACCCGCGTAATACATCCCGTCGTAGGACTTGATATCTCAGGAAGATTGGCTTAGGCGCGACAGGCACAGGTCACCCACGTTTGACCAGGAAATCCTCTTGTGTTGATGTATTTTAAAAGTATCTCATAAGAACCAACGTGATCCATCTGACCTTAATGCTTCATAGTTATTGAGTGGGACTGATCTTCCTGACTTCGATGAAGTTCTTGTCACCAAAGGCAGACTTGATACGTCCATCTTGAACTACTCGCAGATACCATTCTGTAATTTGAATGTACTCGGCCCTGAGTTCCTGATCGATGACCTGGGCAAACCCCCAGTATAGGCCCGCAGCAACGGAGATGTCCGCTAGACTCAGCTGCTCCGAAACGATGTACTGACGACCGTGCAGCTGCTTCTCCAGAACTTTGAGGGAGACTCTGAGTTTCTGGAACGCGGATTTCTCAGCGTCTTCATTGAACGGAGCCATGCCGTATCGCCAGAGAATCAAGGTCGTGAGGGGCTCGAACAGCTCGTGGTCGGCGAACCCGATCCACTGTCGAATGATGGCGCGCTCCTCCGCAGTGGCACCCAGCAACTGGGCGCTTGCAGGTCCGCTCTCAGCAGCGTACTGGGCGATAGCATCCGACTCGAAAAGCGCGAGGCCATTTGTAGACTTGAAAGTCGGAACCCTGCCCATGGGGAAATTGGCGAGGAACTCGGGGGTTTTGTTCGTGTTGCCCATGGCGAAGTTGGGAACAAAGTCGACCGTCCGGCCATTCACTGCTGCTGCGGCCTCAACCTGCGCTGAAGTCAGTGGAGAAGGAGCAGGTCGGATGGGATGAAGATCACGGCACCTTCATGGCCCGGGGGTTGAAAGGGTAGGTCCAGATGGTTCCGATGGAGCTCATGTTGACAGATCGTTGGCCTGATCGATTGCAGGATTTGTAGAACGTGGAGAATGCGAGAAGTTGGATTAACGGTGGACAAAGGAATTGACCGAACAGACGTAACCTGACAGCCTGACGGTGGCATCGAGCTTGTCGGTAGAAATCTTCATGTCGGCGACGTCCGGCACCAGATTGAGGACGGCCCGAATGCATGAAAGTGATCTGTCAGCTAAGAGCTGCCTTTCTTTTATTCCCGCTTCATCCAACCAAGCGCTGTCATCGAGAGCTGCTACAGCCAACTGGCGCGCTAACGGAGAGGGGCAGGGCAAATCAGCCGAGTATGGCGCATCACGTCGGTTGTTGAAGTGCTCCTCGGAGTTTGTCTTAAAGCCGTTTACCGTCAGAACTGCTCTTATCTGCCGGCCAGTGCAGTACGAGTGCGGGTCATCCAAGCTACCAGCGGGGTTATGGCGCGAGTAGACTACCCAGGGAACATCAGCTCAAGATATTGACCCGCCGTCCGTTTCCTGGAGTTTCATTCTCAGTCCAGCCAGCCTCCGTCCCGGAAATATTACGCTATGGCTCCAATCCGGCTCGCAATCATCGGTCTATCTGCCACAAACCCCAGCAGCTGGGCTGGCGTCGCCCACCTGCCCTATCTCCTTTCCCCTCGCGGCCAGGCTAAGTACAAGATTGTCGCGCTCTGCAACTCGAGCACAGAGTCCGCACGTTCAGCGATTAAGGCATTCCAGCTACCGGCCAGTACTCGAGCATACGGCAGTCCAGATGACCTGGCCCAGGATGCCGACGTCGATTTCGTAGTGTGCAGTACTCGCGTCGACAAGCATTACGAGACCATCAAGCCCAGCATCACTGCTGGCAAGGCTGTCTTTGTGGAATGGCCTCTTGCGTCAAACATCTCGCAGGTGCGTGAGCTCGCTGGTCTGGCTAGAGAGCGGGCGTCCAGGACTCTAGTCGGTCTGCAAGGGCCTGCTACTGCTCCCCTCCTTACGGTACGGAAAATTCTTCAAGAAGGCCGCATTGGCAAGGTTCTCAGCTCCGAGGTCAAGGCGAGGGGAGGCACCAGTGATCGCGATGCGATCCCTGAGCCTCTGAGATATTTCACCCAACTGGAAGTGGGAGGCAACATGATCACGATTGGCTTCGGGCACTGTAAGCGTCTTTCAATGGGTTCGTTGTGCTTCCATGCTCGTTGCACTAACAGCTTTTAGTGTGGGAATTTCTACAGTATGTTCTTGGGGACGCCCAGAATATCCGTAGCCAGCTTCAGCTGCAGCGGCCTGAAGTCGGGCTGATCTCCCCGAAGACAGAAACGACTGCTGAGACTATCAAGTCAAACGTCCCAGACCTTGCTTTTGTAACCGCATCGTTGAAAGGTGATAAATACGTCCAGGACGGCGCTTCTCTGCTCATCAGCTTCCGTCGAGGCCAGCCTTTTCCCGGCGAGCCCCATCTGACGTGGACTATTCACGGGGAGACTGGCGAGATTAAGTTTATAGCCGAAGGCGGCACGACCCCACGCACTATGGCCTCGAGACCCGTCAGAATCGCGCTCCAAGATTTTTCCACTAACCAAGTTCGAGACGTCAACTGGAGCTGGGAACCCTGGCGTCTGGAACTCCCGATCGCGGCGCGCGGTGTTGCTGGGCTGTATGAGGCGTACGCCTGTGGGGATGAGACGGCGTATTCAAATTTTGAACACGCTGAGAAGCGCCATGAACAATTGGAAGACGTGCTGCGAGGCTGGCGTTGAAGAATCACGGGAACGCCGCCCGCTGTTCGAAACCTGCTTGGCAAGGATGAATTTCTGGGCCACCCGATTGTGACCGCTTTCGCGATGTACATAACTATGTTCATTAACCCTTGTGGTTGACTCCAGATAAAAATGCAGATATTGCTCGATTTTGCCTCCCTGCAAGGAGACTCCGAAGCCCAGCGAAAGAAGTCTCACGGCAATCGCAGATGGCGGCGTGCTGCTCTAGCGGGGCGGGCGACTGCCGCACCATCCCGTTTGAGTTTCTATGCAACGCCACGCTTCTGTCTTCCTCCTCAGAACCTGCGCAGCCACCGCCACCGCTGCCTTTGTCTCTCTCTCTCCCTCCTCTCGCCACACCGCCATTTTCGTCGTGGCGGCTCCGCACTGTATGGCAGCGTGCGTCTTCTCACTTACTTAATCATCATGTCCCTCCTCGTGACCATGTCTACTGGCTGGATCGCGGCGCTCTGCATCGGCACTTGCTGGGAGTTCGTTTATGTATGTACACGGCCTATTCAGGGTGCACTTGCGTTCCGTGTGATGGTGCTGATGCTGGTCCGTGCGAGACGAGGTTTGGAAGACCGGCGCGCAAACTGATCGCTACCCGGGGAGATCCATCCCGCCTATCACGCTCGCAATACCCGCACTCTTTGGCGGGAGTCAGTGTAGAATGCTGTGTATCTCCTCATTTATCACACATCCCATCCAAACTTTCCGGTGGGATGCGCAAGATGCACAAGGCGATTTGCTCCGAGGCGTTCAGCGGTTGCTAGCGAGGCATTTTACTTAGCCGTCTTAAGCTCGGGTCCGTCCGAGCGCTCGTGAAAATGGCAGCGGCCGGTGGCACCTGCGCTTTCCACCGCGCTGTCCAGGATCCGAGTCAGGCAATTTATTCTTGTGAGCTTGCTGGATTTGCAATCCGCAACAGCACGCACCAGGATTACCAATACAATGGCCGACAGATGCTACGCGGAACCCGAGGAGAACCGAGTGATCCCGTAAGCACTCGCAACACCAGACAGCATCTTTGGTATTAAGGAAGGCGCGTGCAATGCTAGGAATGCCCCAAACATCCAGACACACTGCGCCAAATCCACTACTTCACTGACAGACCTTCTCGCCCTCCAAATCTTCAACATGGACGCCGACGCTTTTACCAAGCCCTTCCAGCTCACCAAGGTGATGCGCCGCGGCCCCTACGCGGCCATTGACCCCGAGAACCCAAGCCTCAGCGCCGCTGGCAAAGTGGTGATTGTTACCGGCGCGGGTGGAGGCGTCGGCAGTGTGAGTTCAGAAGCGCAGGCGCGAGCGAGGGGCTTGGACTGACACAGCCGCATGACAGAAAGTCGCGAAGGCGTGGAGCCAAGCGGGTGCTGAAGCCGTGGTTCTTGTGGGCCGCAGCGCCGACGCGCTGAAGGCGGTCGCGGCCAGCCTACCGCGTGCCGTCGTCCATCCGGCCGACGTCACGAGCGAGGAGGAGGTCGAAGCCCTCTTTGCGAGTGTCAAGGAGAGGTACGGCAGGCTCGATGCGCTCGTCAACACCGCGGGCACCATGCACCATGAAGCCGGCATCCAGGACATCAGCCCCGGAGCCTGGTGGCAGGACTTCGTAAGTCGCAATCCGCAATAGCAGGCCGCTGCGCGCAGAGCTGACTATCAGGTTCTAGGAAACGAACGTCAAAGCGACCTTCCTCACGACCCACTTCTACGCCAAGCTCTTTGGCGGATCCGGGACTATCGTGAACATCGTCTCGCTTGCGGCCTTCCTCTCCGCTCCCAGCATGTCGTCCTACTCGGCCGCGAAGCTCGCCCAAATCAAGTTCGGCGAGCTCGTCGGGCTCGAGCACCCGGCCATGCGCGTCTTCTCCGTGCACCCGGGCCTCGTCGAAGCGGAGGACGGCCGCGGCATGGTGGTGCCCAACTTCACGCCGTTCGCGAAGGACAAGGCGATCCTGACCGGCGGCCTCTCGCTCTTCCTGGCCACGCCCCGGGCAGACAAGTTGGCGGGCACGTTCTTGTCCGTCAACTGGGATATCGACGAGATCCTCTCGCACGTTGATGAGATCGTTGAGCAGAAGCTTCTGACGGTCGGGGTTCACGCTCAGCTTGGCCCCAACGGCCACCCTTGGTCGGCTTGAGGGCTCTAGCGCGAAAGCGGAGTCGGGCCTGCCGGGCCTTGTGTCCTCGATGTGGTACGGTGGCATCAATAGAGCGTAGCCCTTAGCCAACAATAAAGCTCGATCAGCTTGGAATACGTGCACCTGTACATTGTGTATCGATGTTGTCATTTAATCGAAATTTACCTAGCAATTCGGCTTCTACTTATCCTTTCGGCTGTCAATCAGTTTTCCGGTTCGCCGATCCTCTCAGTCACTTTAGCAAGACTGTAGGTAGAGATTGCCTTCTATATGTATTGCTAAAGAGTCTAAGAGGAAGCCGTTTGATATTTTAATGACAATATTCCTAGTCTAGAGAGCTACTTGTTCTACAACACAAAGAGAAGGAAGTATATACAAAAAGGAAAATGATCCTCCGCGCTTCTCCAATCTATAGGATAGAGCTGCATCCTAAATATTTCCGCAGGCGAACGTCATATTTAAGCTGCTTGTCGTGGTCGTATACTCAATCTGAACCGGCTGGCCAGCAGCCTTGGGCGCTGCAGTAGTGAACCTGCAGGCGCCGCCAAACTGGAGCTGCACCTTCGACTCAGCCGTACCCAGAAGCGCAGTTCCAGACTGCTGACTCTCCCCGTAGATACACGAAGCAGTGATAGCATTGCCCCTGACACCACACTGCAGCGTCGTCTTAGTTGCATTGCCGCCACCGTTGCGCTTCTGCCACTCGAACGCCTTGTCGTTCGGCCAGACCTCGTACGCGTCGGTGGCGGCGGCCTTGCTCGCCTCGACCGGATGCACCGCCATGATGCGGATGCCAGCGCTCTTCAAAGTGGGGAGCTCGTTGCGGGCCCAGTCGCTGCTCTGAACCATGTGGTCGTCGGTGAAAGGGTCACTCGCCTTGGTCAGGAACTCCTTCGGCGCGCGGATAGCCACCGTAACTAAATCGCTGCCGCTATTGGCCGCTACCTCGCCGAAAGCAGCTGAGAAGTGGTCGGTAACGCCTGCGGGTGGTTGATGATGTCGTCGCCTACGGAGAGTTCGAGCGTTTTGAGGCCCAGAGCCTTGGCTGAATTCTGGCCCAGGTCGAACGGCACACCGGACCAGAACATCGCTTTGTTCTTGGCAGGGGGCGCGATGTGTTTGGCAGCGTCGGCGGGGCTGTTGATTACGATGGACGTCGAGGCTTGGCGAGGTGCGAAGATCGAAGTGAAGTTAAACAATTCTTCCGGCGTGATGTTAATGCCGAAAGGATTGCTTCCGGTATTGCTGGGAGATTCCTTGCTGCCAGTGGGTTTCCCATTATTTGCCGGAGGCTGAGGCTTAGGCTGGCTAATACCAGGGCGTCCCTTCGCGGCGAGAGCGGAGACGTCCTGAGGAATTGGGACGGGAATTGCGGTAACGAATCCAATCAGGAAGAATGCAAAGACCAGCAGCCTTCCTATGGCTACACGAGTCTGGCTCGTAGAAAGATCTAGGAAGTGCATTTTTGTTGTTGGATAAAGAATGGAGGGTGTGTGAGGCGTTGAAAGAGTGAAAATAAATGTCTCCGTCGAGCGATAAGGTATAACGAGTGAAGGGGGGCCTTTGGCGACTGCTTTGAGTAGCTAGAGAGTTGCCACAACTATGAGTACTTATACTACTCCCCAGGAACTAGTAGCGGAGACTAGGTCTCTGCCAAGCTCGTGAATAAAAGGACTATAGTGACTACAGCCCGTTTCTACTTGCTCGTAAGACATTTCCAAACTGCCAATGTCATGCGAAAGCTGATGCTAGGCCTATGGGCTAATGCTAAGTCTTTGCGCAGTGTAACGATTCATTCATTACGAAGACCTATCTTCGTTTAGGCATTCTGTAAGTATAGGACGCCAAGCTAGTGTTAATATATGTACTGCTCGTGATGGTGGCCGCCTATATGCGACCGTGTTTGACATGACTAACCCTGGAACTCCGGCGTAGAGAAACGGCAACGAAAATCAATATCATGCAATTCCGGCTTCTAGCGGCAACTAAATTGTGCGCAGACCACTACCACTTGGCGATTCAGCGGTAACTCCTTTGCTTCCATCACGGCCTGAGGAACACACTGTAGAGACGTCATAGGGTGCATAAAGCGACTAGCAATACATTCGATATATATAGCTTCTTAGGTTTTTGAAGTACTGGATGCAATAGTCGTCCTCACGTGGAAGCAGCGGCAAAAGCGGAAATTGACGGATTACTACTATTCAGTGCAGCGTGACTGAAAAGATCTCCGCTTTAAGTATCTTCTACAGCTCATGCTATCCGAATAGCGAATTTTCTGCGTTACTCGCAATGAGTACGCATAACAGCCATTGCTACAGATGCTCGTTTCAGGTCCGGCTCAGTCTTAGGTTGGTACATGCTGCGAGTCAGCGTCGTCCCGTAGTAGGGGGAAAACCTACATAGCCACCGGCTTTGCCAAGTCGCGACTAACAATACTAAAGAACCGCACCCTTGAATCCTTCGTATATTTCGGTTGAAGCTTACTGCAGAGAACATATTTTGCGTTCTGTGGGGCACCTCAACGACAGACGAATTTTGTGAGCCCTAGGAGGGGTAGCTCTGAGCTCCTGAGTTGGGGCGCCTGAAGAAGATGGGAGGAGATGCAGAAAGCCACCGAGAAAGTAGACTGCATACCTTCCAAAGCCCATGGTTTTTCTTCAGCGTGAGCTTTGTAGCCTGACGGCTTGACTGGGCTTTCCGCGTCAAATATGTGTGGTATGATCCTCATTCCCAAGACGCCAAGGAGAGAGCGGCGGAGCGGTGAGCGGAGGCCCGGTATCTTACCGAGTGGGAGAAAGCCCATCGGTATCTCGAGCATGGTAAGAATCAGATATCATCTGCTTGGACGTCCCATCCAAAGTTTCTGTTTCCTTCAAATCCGAATATAGCTCTAGTGTGGGTCATTCTGTTTGGCGTGTCTCCGAAACCCCAGGAGTTGGCGTGGGGATGAAATCCAGCGCCAGTGTCCAGGAGTCCAAAGCTGTTTAGACTATAATTAGTGAAATGTGCATTATCCTCTGATGCAGGCTCTCCCGGCATGGAGCTTTCCGTCTGTCCGAGAGACTGTTGAAGGCGACTAGTGCCATATTCACCAGAAGTAGCCTCAGTCACTGTTCGGTCTTTGCTGCGGAGCCGCCCGGAAACCGCTCACACCTGAGTACAAGGCTCTCGATTTTCAAGCCGATTCAAGCATTTGATCGAGCGCTTGGTGTCCAGGCGGTCCTGGCGGATCAGGGCGATGCGCATCCGATGTACCGCTTTGTATTGTAGAGGTGGAAAGCGCTACGCGTGTGTACGTAGGGACAAGTAGTCAATTCAATGTAAGATATGGATGAATGGAGGGAGATACAAGTGAAGTTAAAGCTTCATCTTCGCCGTGTCAAAATTAAGGAGAACGTAGACAAAGACGTCCCTCAGCGTCATCAATATTCGGTTGAAATCGACATCGGTGTGGCTCTACTTCCTCTTCAAACGTGGTTGCTGAATTTGTCTGAAGGATTCCGGAAATATAACATCGAGCTTGATGGGTTCCTCGGGATTGGTATGAAATCCCGCAGGAGCTACGGCGCTCTGGAAGGCATTTCTAATTTGCCGGCCATTCCAGAAGGGCCCAGATTCAGGTTTGCTCTGCATATCCAAAGTCTTATCAGCAAAGGCCATGAGTTCGGCCTTGTTGACCTGGATTTCAGCGCCCGCAGCTCTTAAGTAGCGGACAATAGAGAGAAATGTAGATACAAGACTTGAAAACTTCAATGGAAACGCCGACCCGGTTTGTCGTCAACAACAGAACGCCTTCATGATACTTTTCTTCATTAGATCTTCAAGGATTACGTTGGATATGCTCTATAGCCCGTTGACTCTTGGTTCTAGTAGTATTGCATCCATGCCGTACCGTTTGTTTCCCTTCGTACAAAATTTTCAGGGTTGCTCTTGATATGGCACTCGGCACACACCCAGCATTGTCAATGCGATGCTCTGCAGCAGAATGGTCACAATGAAACGAGATTACACATTGTACTCTGAATCATTCCTGAAGTCTCATTCCCACGCTCATTACACTCACGTGAACGGGTTTGGCCAAGCTCCGATCGCCCGCCACGCCTCCTGCGTCGCATCGATGTGGTCTATAAACTCTCTCGCCGCCTGCTTGTTCGCCAGCGTGGCAGCGTTATCGCCGGGCGCATCGATCGCATTCTGCCTGTTCGCATCGGCTGCCCATTGCTCCTGGATAACGGGCAGGAGGTCTCTGATTGTCTTGTCGACCTTGCTCTGCGCGATCCACGCTTTCTCAAGCATGAACTGATGCCACTTACCTGCGAGGTCCATGGGCACCCACGGGCGGCCGGCCCGCCCGCTGAACTGCGGCGGGTTCGCGGGCAGGATCTGATTGTCCAGCGTATCGAGCATGTCCTGCACACGACGCTTCTGCTTGCGGAGAATATCGACAATCTCGGGAGCCCGGATGTAGTTAGCGTAGCCGATTAGCATGCGGAGCGACCGCAGCACGCTCTTGGCCCCGGCCATATCCCTTCCAATGGTCCTCCTCGCTCCCGCCGGCTCAACGATGTTCTGGTTCTCTGGATACAGCCCCCAGGCCTGCGGGTGGTCAGCAACAACGCCATCGCTCTGGGCCGCAAATCCGTTGACTCACCTTCGCCTTTGCGGGCACGTTGATTGGGCCTTCCAAAACAACCCACTCTTCAGGGTGGAAGTTTGCGGTGGGATATTGGTCCGCAAGGTATTGCGGAATTTTCTGGGTAGGGCCGCCGTTGATCGACAAACTCTGGTCCCAGTACAGTTTTACGTACGGGCAGAAGTCCAACTGCGTATTCAGTGCGGGGTTCGGGTGCAAGAAGGTCGGGTAGTCGCCGAGCCTGTTGACCTCGATGAAGAACGAGGTGAGCATCTGCCACTCCATGACGTGTTCCGCGTGGTAAACCTGGCCCGCTACAGGCGTCTGGAGCGGTGCCCCGAAGTCGAAGCTGCCGCAAACGTTTGGCTCCTCCCAGCCGTACGCCGGTGCGTCCTGCAGGTATCATCTGGTCAGCGCCGTCCATGATCGGAGGCCTGGAAAAAGACTTACCGGTAACTGTCCGAGGGATGGAGCCTTGCCACCGTTGGGATGTTTCGTGCTGATGGCGATGCCGCAGATGTTGGATCTCCGGGTTGAGTCTCTCTTTTCCAGGTCTCGCTGCTCGAGACCAAGATCGAATGTCTCGTTGAACGTCCCGAGAGCATCCTCCACCGCAGCAAGCCAACCATCATCCACATCCCGACGGCGCTTTGTGTAGTCCTCATCGCCAGTGAGGAACTCGTCGTTGTCCCAATACGCCTCGACCGTGTCGCAGCTCCCCGAGTCGCTGTCATTCTCGTCCGCCGAGCTTGGGCAGAAGTACCTGCCGACGGGGATCCGGAATGCCGGTCCGTACACGCCGCTTCGCTTGCGAAGTGTGTGGACCTCGCCGGCCTCGGCAGGGCTGCCAAAGCCGTCGAGCAGGCTTACAGCAGATGCATTGCCGTCTTGGGGGACTCCAGGCATCAAGCTGCGCTTTTGAGGAATGGGGCCAAGATCCGGGCACTCGGACTCGGCAAGCTTCTTCTTCCATGCGGGGGTGATGTCGAAGTCATTCATCCCCCACCCAAGGAGGTTTCCGTCCGTGACGTGCGCGTAGAGGCGTGCTCCAACATCCAGCGAGTACGTGAAGGGGCAGCTTGCTATCGTCGATATGCCCGCTCCCGCCTTCACGAAGACGCTGGCTTCACCCACAACGGCGGCACCAACGAACGGCGTCTTCCATTGGTCGTCAAACCGGATGCCGAATTCTGCCAAAGTGATGTTAGTCAATGATCCCGTCCCGGAGTCAAGACGCGGATAGAGGGCCCGCGCAGCGTCACTTACCGGCTGCGGCGGAGAGCTTCGCCGTGATGTCTCCCGACACGACCACTCCCGCGTAGAATTCAGGTTCCCGGCCGCCCTGATAGCTGCCGGTCTTCTCCAAGTCCACGCCGTCGCCAATCTCGTCTGGCTTATACTCGCTCGTGTCGGGCAGCGTCTGGCGCGTCTCCCACGACGCAATCTGGAGCTTCGTCTCGATGGTTCCGGCGACCGCCAGCTCGGCGTCAATTTGGCCCTCCACCGTGAGCTGCGGGCCAATGGTCGCGATGCCAGGCACGCGGAACGAGGCGCCCGGAAATGGGAGGTTGAGGATGGTCTTCTTGTTGCCGTAGTAGACCTTGGCCACTGCCTCCAAGGTAACCGTCCCTGTGATCTCGCCCTTGTTGTAGAATGTAAGGTAGCTCTTCTTGAGATCAAGAGGATTCACGAGGCTGGTGACGATCAGAGTGAAGCCGAAGCTGGTCTCGACGGACACATCAAGCAAAGCCTGCGCAAGGATGTGGCCGTCGTAGCCCACGCCATCCTTCTCGCACGACCATTTCTCGTCCACGATCTTGGCCGTGAATGTCTCCTTGATGTTGTTGGTGAACTCGCGCTTGATCTCGGGCTTGACCATCCTCGTCAGCCAGGCGATAATGTCCGATCCGAACCAACGCTCGTGCAGCTCGCGCTTGCTGAGGCCCCCAAAGTGGTAGTCATCGCGGAACTCTTCCTCCAACCACTGCACGTGGTTGCCGCCGAAGTCCTCGAGGGACCGCTTGCTCTTTCGCTTCTTCTTAGATGCCGTGGCATTCACAATCTCGTTCCAGTAATTGGCTTGGTTGGAAAAGTCGATGCGCATCTGCGTGTCTCCCATGCTGCGTGGAACACGCTGGAAGTTGTAGTCGAACGTCAAGTCATAGACCACCGCCCTCTCTCCCAAATGGGAAAGGTGGCGGGGGAGGAGTGTATGCCGAGACGGCTCCATGCTCTTTGCCACGGCATACTTGCCAGGGCCACATCCCTTGGGCATCTGCAGAATCGTACCGGGAACGCCCTCCCCAAGGCCAATCATATGACAGTTGCTGCTCTCCGAGAAGTCCGTACATACCATCTGCACAGTGTGCTCGCCCTCGGTCACAGCGTCCTTGCAGTTGAACATGTCCCAATGCGAGCCATCGCGCTTGTCGAGGGAGACCTGAAGCTCCTCGGGCGAGGTCAGGACGACGAATTGGAAGGCTGCATCACTGGGATTGTCATCCGTGTCTGAGTCGCCGTCACCAAAGGTGTCATCCGTGAACAGATCGAAGTCGGTGTCGACGTTGTCTCCTGTTGGCGGCTTCTCGAAAAGATTCTCCAGGGGGACCGGCAAGAAGAGCGGCTCCCCGCCCACAGGCTCGCAGCAGAAGACTAGAAGCGGGTAAGTATCTCTTGACAACCAGGATGAGCCTCAAATACCTCGTACTCGCTCCCATCTCCAGCCACACGTCTCTCCCGCACCAAAGTAGCTGTCAGTGAGCTGCACAGACTTAACCTCAGGGCAGTGGTTATCGAAACAAGAGCCAGGCTCGCCATGCCAGTCACAGTTGGTCCACTTCTTTGCGTCCTCATCAGGACAGCAGTACAGCTTCATCGTGTCGATCTCGATCACCTCCAGAAGGTCAATGAGAGCCTCGCCCGCCATCTCATGCAACGGCGTTGGCTTGCCGACGATATTGATGATTTCTTGCGCAATGTCAGCAGCCTCGGAGAGGACTGTGCCAGAAAAGGTCATGGCACGGTCGCCACTGCCGCACTGTTTCCCCATTCCTGCCCAGTAGCACTGGTTCTCCTGGGCGAGCGGGCTCTTGCAGCAGTAGGCTTTGTTCCCGTCCTTGCAGTAGCCGCCACTCCCCCAGCTTTGGCCGCAGTCAGCATATGCATCCATCTTCGAGCAGGTGTTTGGGGACGCACCGATTCATTTCGAGCATGACCTCGTCGTCTTGGCAATGGCCGTTGCAGTACGGGTCACCGCCCCGCCACTGGCAGTCCTCCGGATTGGGAGCTGAGCTCAGCGGGCAGCAGAGCTTGCTCTTCTTCTCGTCCTTTCCGCATTTTTGCTCCGTGATCTGCATAAAGCCGGGCTTGCACTTCCCGTCGCACTCGGTGACGTAGCATTGCGCATTGGAGCCCTTGGAGGGATGTCAGTGCTGCTACGATGAGTCTATGTGGTGACGGAATTTGACGCACCTCCCAGTAGGATTTGTCCTTGGCTTCGTCCTTGAATGCACCTAGCTTCTTGGGCGAGATTACAGCCTGGAGAGCGCTGAGCTGAGAGTCATCTTGATCGACCTGTGAATAGTTGAGCGGCGGTTTGCGGCATCTGGCGGCCTGGGTGAACATACTGCCCAGATCAGAAATCCCCCAAGCCCGAGATCCGCAGCGAGGTCCTTCTTCTGCTTGAACGTGTCGGCGTCGTCCTGCGAGTCCACGCTGTCAGTACCATGTGCCAGTCACACCCGAGATGGGGAGGGATCTCACAAAAGACACCCACTGGTCGGTGCCGTACGTGATGTACTTCACGCCGGCAGTCTTGTCGTGGTATGGCTTGAGCTTGTCCTTCTTGATGATTTCTTGGATTTCGCGGTAGCTGAGGATACCGGCTTCGCCGCTGCAGGCGCCTTTCGTGGCACCGCCTTTGAATCGGCACCCAGGCTTGCTGCAGGATGGATTTTCGAGCTGGAAACTGCGGCCATAGAAACCAAGGCCCATGTTCAGCTTGTTGGCCGGGACATCGTTCCGCCAAAAGAGGTCGAAGGCCAGTTTCATCTCGGTCAGGTTGGTGTGCCCGTAGATGTGCGACCCGATTGGATTATCGCGGTCCCACACACCATGGAGGCTTCATCGTGGCAACAATGTCAGTGTGCCGTTGGCAGATCACGATTGAGAGGGACTGCTTACTCGTAGGACATGACGTTGATGAAATCCACATAGTCGACGGCCTATATGTAAGTCAGCTGCTTTGCAGCGAAGCAAACATGCCTGGAAATATTTGTACTTGCCTTCAAGTCGAAGTGCCTCAGGTACCAATAGCTAGTGGGAGCCGTGAAAGAAACGATGTATTTCATCGGCTGCTTGTTGTTTTCGGCGTCGAGCTCTTTCAGGAATGTAACGAAGTTCTTGCCATCATCCGGCACTCCACCGCGATCATCCGCTCCGGGGTATTCCTGTAGAAGTCAATGTGAGAATTGAACCCGGCAGTCGATGAGAGGACGAACCCAGTCAAAATCAACACCATCGAAGGCGTATTGACGCATGAACGAAAAGAGATTCTCGATGAACCTCGCCCGGTTTTCCTTGGTGCTGACCATATCACTGAAAACCTTTTGCGTTGGACCTGAGGTAGCGTTAGGCATAGTGCGCGGCTAAGGTATAGTGCTATCATACCTGGATCATTGAAGGTCCATCCGCCCAAGGCGACAACAGTCTTGAGGCCAGGGTTCTTCTTCTTCAGATTGGTAAAGTCCGTGAAGAGCTCGTATGGAAGTCCGTCCATACCGGCGACGCTAAAGTCACCAGGGGTAATATAACCAAAGGAAAAGAACAAGTGAGTGAGTGAGTTGACTGGTATGTCATCGAAGCCCTACAGAAGCAGCCTGTAAGCAGTAAGGAGGTGCAGGCGGGTGTTTTTGACTCACCATGCCCTGGCACACGCTGTTGTAACGCCAGGACTCATAGTACCCGATGACCCTGTCCGACTGGGTGCTGGCTTTGTTCTTCGGTCCAGGCTGCTCGCAGTTTGACTGGCAGCCGCCAGTTGCGCCGTTGTCTTCCACGGTGCAGTAGTCTTCGGTCATTCCGCAAAAACCCCACTTGCCGCAGCAGACGTT
Organism: Neofusicoccum kwambonambiense; assembly: GCA_009829855.1. Lineage (NCBI taxonomy): Eukaryota > Fungi > Ascomycota > Dothideomycetes > Botryosphaeriales > Botryosphaeriaceae > Neofusicoccum > Neofusicoccum kwambonambiense. The sequence goes on from RKSS01000277.1 coordinate 72,503, forward strand.
CAGGGGGCATTCTTGGCCAGGGACCGCTGCGTTCTTACCGCACTCCGCTTTGGCGTCGCAGTTGGACCAACAGACCTCGTTGGGAGAAATACCGGATGTTCCACAATACTCTTCTCCGTAGTTGCACTGGAGGGTTTCTTTGGGACAGCAGGCTCCATTGCCGCAAGGCCGATCCGGAGCACAGGAGTAGTCCTCGCCTCCGACAACCTGCCGGGCGAAGAGGCTGTTTACGTCGACCACAGAAGACGTCTCCTCTACGGGACAGATAGGAAGGGTTGCATCCCGACGTGCCTTGGCCGAGTAGTCATAGTAGCTGTGAGGTGTCAGCGACTGGGAACTGCCTCGGGTTCGTGACAAAAACCGCAAGGGGGAGAAACTGACGAGACAGGGTTCCTGCAGCTGTTACCAGTGTCAGAGGTAGCTGAAGGGTGAAAGACAGCGTGTCTGTTGCCATGGGAATGTGGCAAGGCAGAAGCCAAAACAGAAAAAATAATGAACGTGAGGGACCTCATCGCGGCCCAGCAGCCGGTGCGCTGCGGTCAAGGCAAAGAGCAGATAGGAGAATGAAATCCGGTAGATGCGGATGTCGCTGATGCATCACATCGGCCACCGCTTTGTATATAACTGGGTGGAAGTACATGGTCCGGAGCTCCCGGGGCGGAGTTTGCTTCAAGGAGGGCTGGAAACATCGCCACCAACACGCATCTCGAGTGCTCAATGATACCAGGACTGCAGCATAGCCAAGCCGGACGAGCATGCTGAGAGTGACATAGCAGTGAACGTAGGATTCCATGGCATCGCTTGGCTGGGGCCGAAATATACTTACCTTCCCAGACTGGTTAGCACCCGCGGCGGCCCGAGGGGGTACCTGCGTCGGCGATGCACGCGACATCGATAATCACCAGATGTCTTTGCTGATTCTGCTGTTCGTCTAAAGGGCTAGGATGAGAACCTCTGGAACGAGGGCGCGCTCTTTGCATGCTTTAGCAGCCCCCAAAAAATCAAAAGTGCAGCGCATCTCCGTGCTGCCAAGGCGGAAGGAGTTGGTGGGCTATAGCAGGGAGATATAGACATGTACTCCATGACTTTTTGCGGAAGTTTCTGCCTTTGTGTTCCGTCGTTGAACTGCGACTCCCGACCCCGCCCTCTTGAGACGTGTTGCCGTGCATTTTATGAGGAAACAATATCAACACCGCACGGCTTCCTTCCTAAGCCAGAGACATTCTCGGTTGTGTCCTGATCGTTGTTTTTACTTTTTCTCAGCGCAATGTCACCTAGTCATGTGCGCCAAGCGGTGCTGCAGCCTGGTTCCCAATGGCGGCACGATGGCGCCGCAAGCCGTGTCGCAAATGTGCGCATGTCTTATCGAAAGACGGCTGATAAGACCTGAAAAGGAATATCTTCACAGCCTGGGCACTTTAAATAGCGTCTCTATGGTGGGCAGGAAAGGATTCCAACCCTGCAGCAGCGGGGTTGGTTTTTGACCCCACATGGGTATACAACAGGTGCCAATGCAACACCGGTAATTGAATCCGAATAGAGCCTGGGTATGCTAAATATGGGCCAGAGTCAGCTGCCACCAGCGAGCCGACCACCACCTCCGAAGGCAGCCGCGGCTGTGAAAAGCAGAGTAATTGGCTTTCCATCCCGCCCTTCAACTGTTCACTCCTTTCGCTCGTTATTCACAGTCTCCGCGCCACCGTGATGGAGAAGCCGACTCTCTTTTTCCTGTCGTTCCTTCAAGGACTCTCTACCCTTGGGGCCGTTTCGGTTGCGGTATTTTTTATTCACTCAACTACCGCTATTCAGCTTGTCTACAACTCCACCGTTCCAAACACCATCACCAACGCTTGCGGCGAGGCGCTGCTGTCTGATGTCGCATGCGATCCGGTGGTGAAGAATCTTCGGCCTCACTTCTTTTACACGCCTGAAACCCTGACGAGGGTCTGCACCGATGCCTGCCGAGAGTCCCTTCTTGGCTATCAAAGCGCTGTTCAGGACGTCTGCGGAGAGGAGGTCCTGCCCGGATCTTTTGACCTGAACGTGTCGGTGCTGTACATTCCTGGCGTCTACCAATATTTGTTTGAGTCAACCTGCATGGAGGATGGCGGCAGGTACTGCAACAACGTCGCTGCAGCTGCAGCTGCATTTGCAGATCCGGGCAGTATGTTTCCGAGCGCTACCCCGTCCTTCTGCTGACATTTCCCCAGACAGCATGTTCAATTATCTCGATAGCATCCCGGCCAATACTTCCGAGCCCGACCAATGCGATTCCTGCCTGGTCAAAAGCCTCCAGCTCGAGGCTGGGTCGCCCTTCTTCGATGGCCCTGTGATTGCAAGCATGTCATTGTACGAATCTATGACTTCAAGCTGCGGGGTTACCGACCAGCCCCTAACCACGACAACACTTGGCTACTACACGTAAGGCTCGTAGCCGCCAGGAGGCATCCACCTTTTGCTCACCTGTCACAGCCAAGAGCCGACAAGCACTCCGGCTCCCTGCGCGGGATCGACATACGCAATTCAGCCCTCAGATGACTGCCACAGCATCTCCCTGTCCCAAGGGATTGCGACTGCATGGCTCTTGTCAGATAACAACCTACCTGCCTGGTGTGCATCGTTCCCGACAACAGGCGATCTCTGCATAGCCAATGTGTGTACCGTCGTGACTGTGTCAGCAAATGATACGTGCAAGTCCATTTCTCGTGCTGCCAACATCACCGAGGCGCAGCTCCATGCGTGGAATCCGGTGAGTTCAATCTCGCTTCTGTTACCGGCCGTTCTGATGGGTTGAGAAGATCATCAACTATGGATGCTACAACATCGAGAGCATGGAGGGCACACAGCTGTGCGTCTCTGCTCCGGGCACGGAGTTTGTGCCTCCTCCGATCACGGACTTGGCCCCAATCACACCAACTACCGCAGCACCCGTGCCGACAGATGCGGCATCAGGCTCGAACAACTACTGCGCAAGATGGTACGACGTGCAACCTGGTGACTACTGCAACCTCTTGACTTTGAAGTTCGGCATTTCGCTGGAGGACTTCGTTTTCCTCAACCCCTCGATCAACACAAACTGCACAAACTTGCTGGCCGATGAAAGCTACTGCGTACAGGCTGTTGGTGACAGTAAGAATCCGTGCACATGGCTGGCGTCTACCTCCTTCGCTAACGTTTCATTTTCAGTCGACACCTACTCTGGACGACCAGGCTATTCGACCGCCACGCCTACAGCACCGTTTACCGGAATCCCCTTCACCGCTCTTCCGGATGCCACTGAGACGCCATACGCTCGCTTGTACCCTCTCGCACCGCTGGCCAACGACACCCGGGACGACTGTTCAGCCTACTTTGTCGGCGACGACTACCAGCACGACCTCAGCGGCACACGATGGGCAGGCAACTGTGCGTTTGCGGCACAGGACTATAATGTCACCGTCGAAGATCTGGGCATTTGGAACCCTAGTCTGGTAAATTCCAGCGCGCCCGACTGTGCTTTCACGCTCGGGCTGCGCTACTGCGGGTCGTGGTACGACCAGCCAAAGAACTACCCGACGCCTACCACGCCCGAGCCCGAAGACCCGGGCAGCACAACGGCGCCGGCGGTCCCACCGGGCCCCACGCACTCCGGGCAGCCGGCTGACTGTGATGAGTGGCATGTGGTGGTTGAGGGCGACTCCTGCCAGAGCGTGGCGGACGCGGCGGGCATATCGCGCGAGCAATTCCTCGCGTGGAACCCGGCCGTCAGCGAAGACTGCCTAACCAACTTCTGGCTGGACCAGGCGTACTGCGTGGGCACTGCCGGCGATGGCACCACCACGACAACGGCGACGTCTCAGCCCATCACCACCACCACCGCCACCGTCCCGACGCCTGGTGCTCCCACGCACACGGGCCAGCCGGCCAACTGCGACGACTGGCATATCGTCGTCACCGGGGACACATGCACAAGTGTCGCGGAAGAAGCAGGCATTTCGCTTGCGCAGTTCCTCGCCTGGAACCCGGCCGTGAGTGCGGACTGCGTCGATAACTTCTGGTTGGAACAGGCCTACTGCATCGGGGTGTCTGGTGATGATGCACCAGCAACCACAACCGCGACCACAACGTCAGCACCCGCCGCATCCCCGACAAGCACGACGCCGCCGGCAGAGTGGATGCAGGAGGGGATGGCTGCAAACTGCAATGAGTGGAGCCGCGCAGTTGCCGGAGACTACTGCTTCGCGTTCGCCGAGAGAAATCAGATTACGCTGAGCCAGTTGGTGGAGTGGAACACGGCGCTTGGGACGAATGGAGACAACTGCGGGACTGCTTTTTGGTTGGACTATTACTATTGTGTGGGCGTGTCGGCCTGATGCTATGTTTCCTCAAGGACCATGATTCTCGGTCTGCACGTCGCTCTAAGGCCACCCCGAGGGCTAGTCGTCGGGGATTGCGCGTGAAGCCTTCGTCTGTATATTAGAAGCAATGGCTATTGACTACGGTGATGTGTCGCGAGACAGTGATGGACACGCCATCCCGCTTCGGAAATTGACCTGCTTCGCACCTGCCTAATTGCGAGCAGTTGGCCGGGCGACGGGTTTCGGCCCCGAGCTTGGCATTGGCGTACATAAAAAGAACAGAGCTCCCCTTCTTGCCGGGTGAGATGCCCAAGCACGTCGCTAGAGCACACAACTGCAACAATGCCGTCCCTGTCCCAGGAGCTCGTAGAGCGTATCGCCTCGCATGCCGACAGGCAGACAAGGACGAACATGCTCACGGCATCTCGAAGCTTCCAGGTCGCCGTTGAGGGACAAGAATTCCCGTCCTGGGTGGGGCTGGAGGCGGGGGACCTGGAGGGTTTCCTCAACCTCTACCATGGCCATCGCACCCGTTTCGTGCGCTCCATCCAATTTACCGTCAAATTCGCCAACCTGCGAGGAGCAGACGACAGCGACCCCTTGCCTTGCAGGGAGTCTCTTGAAGAGATTCGAGAGTATGACCGGCTGTTCACAAGCCAGATCGCAGCTTTGTTCATGGCGCTGAAGGCGTTCGAGGAGAGGGAGGCAGACCAACCGGAGGGAATCCAACTGACTATCCACATCGCCCAACAGACAGTCATCGCCGACTGCGACCATCGCCGCCATCCCAGCTGGCGCGTCCACCTGCTCAATCCGGAAAGCCTTCCCCAAGTGTCATGCATCCGATCACTGGTATTTCCCGCCCCGGATATCTGCGGCGCAGGGAGCGACGAGGGGCTCCGGCCCATTGACATGGCTGCCGCCATTGACCTCACGGCACGGCTGCCGAATCTTGAGGAACTGCAATGCCCTTACCTCTTTGAGCGATTCCCAACCGCCTATGACGATGCCGTCGTGCAGCACTTTACGCGGCCATGGGAGGGGCCATGGCTCGATACCCGTCACGCTTTCGCACGCGCAGTGCGGGAAGCGCGTGGGATCGAAAGGTTGAAGAATGTCCGCCTCCACTTCCACGCCACCAGTCCCTTCTGCGCCGACACCGACCAGGCCCGCCCTCTGCCCGACCTCGTGGGAGATCCGCTCAGTTCCGTGTATGACCCACTCAGCAGCGCAGTTCGTGACTTTTCGCAACGTCTCGTGGAACTCGACATCCGCGCCGTTTGTGACCAGTCTCTGTTCTGGCCGGAAGCAAGCAGCACCGTCGATCCTCCGTACTGGCCCCACCTGAAGCGTCTGCATGTTGAGTTCGACGCCGCCACGCCGCGCGGCTCCTGGTACTTCACGGACCCACGCGGCGAGATGACACCCGCCTCAGACGCCCGCGGGTTTCGCGTCGAAGCAGAGCACTACCCTCCACTCGGCCCCACGAGATCGGCTGAGGACGAGGAGTGGGATGAGGTGTGGATGTTTGAAGGAGGTCGCGCTGAAAACCTCCGTCCGGACGTCTTCCGCACGGAGCCTGTTGCTGCCACCGTCGAGCCACTGCTGGTTGCATTCGCTCGCGCTCTCGCCAACATGCCCGCGCTCAAGCAGGCCGAGCTGTTCTCGTTCCTGGGATGGTCTCCGAACGACGAACGCGCGGAGGCTTACGACGATGGGCCATTCGAGATGGACAAAGCGGTTCACAGATGGGGCGTAAATGCAACAGTTGGTGGCGGAGAGAGACGGCTCGAGTGGCAGGTTGGAGCATGGAGGCCAAGTGAGGAAGTCATGAAACTATTTCAGCATGCATTTGGGAGTGTAGTAGTAGTTGACTGGGTTCCCTTTAATTTTTCTCCGCAGAGATAATTGTAATGTCAGGTTTATATGAGCCGTGAAACTTACGCTTTACTATAAAGAAAAATCAACACGTATTTTATCCGATAATCTCGCCTCGCTACCATTAATCTCCGTTACTATAGGGCAACACGTCACGTATCTGGAAACTCATAGTTTGAATGAAATGCAGCTTAATGATAGACAGTGTATCTGCTATTAGGTTCCAGATATAATTAAGTAGAATAGAAGTAAGAGAGGCGTAGTGGATACGGTCTTTACTGACCGCGGCTGTGACGATTCAGACCGTCAACATCTCACTCTCTAGACGACTAAGCCTAATCAGGCTAAGGCCCTCATCTGAGACAAGATGTCTAAGACACGGGGTTTGCTAAGAGCAAACACTTAGCAGGAACATACTGGAAAGGAAAGCCTGAGACCGGCTATTTAGCTTCTAACGAGCACCTGGACTGGGTATATAAGTCTCCCTCTTCCTCCTCCATTCCTTTTCTTTTCTCTTTCTTTTCTCTAGCTTAGAAACTTTAGTCAATTTCGAGAATCTGACTTGTTCTTCTTGAGTCGTGACAGCGGCTAGGCAATAGCAACCAATTCAGTTTCCTTCACGTGTCTGCAGGCACCAACATGATAGTTCTAAAAGATGATATATGCCGAGAAGACAAATCCGTATTAGTAAGCACAGTCTGTAGAAATCACTACCTTGTGTAAAAGGAGCCCATGAAGCCCTCAAATGGAATCTCGCCTTCAACCTCGGTCTAGAATGGGAACGAGAAAGAGAAGACAAACAAAACGCTGCTTCATCCCTCTCCGTCCTCCATGCCCTCAATTGACTCCAAGAAAACGGCGAGATCCTCCTGGTAGTCAGCCGGGTACTCGGTCAGATCAGTCAGAGCCGTCAAATTCAGGCTCTCGCCACCCTCATCGGCATCTTCAAACCCGTAATCCGAGCAATTGTCTAAGCCACTTAGATCGGCATCTTCATCCAGTCCGGCAATGACGAGCTGGCCTTCCTGGGTGGCGTACTCGACCGTTGCGGTAGGTGGATCCCACGGGCCCGAATCGAGTTCCTTGTTCCTCATAATGGGAAGGTATGGATAACTGTATGTGGATTGAGTACACGAGCAAGTTTCCGCGGTATTGGATGGCGTGGACTTACTTTCCGGTTTTGGACTGGATCTATCTCGCCAGAGCAAAGAAAATGAGGTTGTCGGCTGCACTGGAAGTGGAAATAGTCAGCCGCGCTCCAGATTCGTATGGAAAGCACGCACCGTTGCGCTGAACGTAGTAGCCAGCGGGATTGCCATTGAGCTGCTTGGAGTCTAGCCGCACTATGAGTTTGCATCGTTCGGGCCCGTATGCTTTTCCGCTGCCGATCACGGTTGTTGTGCCACTGGATGGTTAAATCTGTGACTTTGGGGGCTGGAATGTTGTCCTTTGAATCGGCGACGAAGTCGAGATGGAAGAGCTCGTGGTGCAGTGTTGATGCTGTTCATGTCAGCGCAGTCGATGAGAAGGAGGGATCTCACTTTACTCTGGTTCTCGTAATTGCCTAATCTGTACTTGAGTCAAATTTTTGCCTTTGCAAGCACGTTTACCTGCGTGTCCAGGAAGCTCATTGTGAAGAATCGCGGGCAGAAATTGACCATGGGGTATTTGGGTTCGTTTGGGTCTCTGTTCAGGGAGTATGCGTTCAATGTGCCTGGCGGGGCACACCGGGGGCACCTTCGCCTTGGATCATCGCATCGGAACTGAGTCTGGTCAGCCTCGGAGGGTGAAAGGGAGAAATAAGCCGTGTTATACCTTGATCCAGTTCTGCCACGGGTTCAGTGCGAATCCAGGGTAGACTGTGGACGCCTTATACATGAAGTCTTGGAGTTGATCACGCTGAAACTTGTTCTCGGCTAGTGTCCAGTCAGCCTCTAGCAGGTGGACAGGCGGAGTATTGTTTCATACCAGCAAGCCCCAAGAGCTCGAGAGCGGCATCACTGTTCCAATCAATGTCACTAACTACCCCTTTCTGATTGGTTAATTTCTTGTAATCATCGTACGCCAGCTGGATCACTTTCTTCTCCCCTGATGTGCATTCTCTACTACGGATCAGCAAGCGTGACGGCATAAAAGCAAAGATAAACACAAACATACTTGAAACCAAAAAGTCTTGTCCCAGCTGTTGCGGCTGTAGATATAGGTGGATAGATGTCAGTGACAGGCTAGTTGCACGTCTTCTGTGAGACATCAGCCGTGAGCTCGAGGATGACAGGGTTGAGATTGTAGATGCCGTCTGGGCAGGTCGACGTGACGCAGCGGCCGCCTGCTGCGGCCATGATGACGTTGCCGTTGGGGTCGAGCAGCTCCATGCGCTGCTCGCCCTCCTGCAGGGTGGAAAAGGTACCGAAGTTGTAGCCGGGCGTCAGGTAGAACGTCTGCAGTTCTCTCGCCGCCGCTGAAGCCGCGGATGCTGTAAGGCCCGCCGATGGAGCTGACGATGACGGCCCACGAGAGGACGTCGTCAGCCGTGGCGTAGCCGTTCAGCTTCTGGCTGTAGAGCTCGTCCGTCTCGGGGCACACGGTGCTGGAGTAGATGGGCTTGAACCACAACGCGCCGACGGCGTCGAAGCCGGTTGGGGGCTCCATTATCTCTTTCCCCTCCTTTACGGAGTCGATGACTGATGAAAGCAGCGGCCAGATACCGTTGTGGGGAAGTCAGCCTGGGTGGCGTATCTTGTCGGGTCGGTTTCGTTGTTCTGCTCTGGCAAGATGTTGCCAATGTAGTGGCTTTAAGGGCCGCCGTTCTTCATCGAATCAACCACGTGCTCCGGTGTTCTTGCGGATCTCTTACCCAGGTCATAATCTCAATAAACTCTGGCTTCGAAGCCATGATTTGAAGGTTGAAAATCCTCCAAGACAGGTTGTCTTCGCCAGCTCGATAGAGATTCATCTAGTACTGATACTGGTTACTTTCTCAGCTAAACCAGGGGCTTGTCAAACCAACCGAGCTCTTGTATTGCAGTATGCTCATGCCTAGATTGCCCAATGTCAGCGAGCAGAAACCTTGGCTTCGTTGGAATATATACCAAGCATGTAGGACTTGTCCTTGGAAAATGCCCCTTCCCTGACCCACGAGTCGTTCTTGAAGGCAGAAATGTCGCTCTTGCCTCGTACTGGCCAAGTCGATTCCCAGCTGAAGATGCCATCGACCACGTCCCCCCAGTACTCTCACTAGCTTGGGTCTGACAAGTAGTAGCTCTCAGTTCTGTTAAAGTCAGGAATAAAGTAAATCTCGTTGGCCCATTTTCCCCTCCAGGCTATCCAAAAGTCGTTATGGACGCCGCCGTCGCTAAAGGTGCTAATAAAAGGGTATCCATTCGGGCCTTTGTAGTAAGCGTCATGACCCATGAAGTCCCTAAGGATATCGTCGAAGTCGTCGAGCCCTTTCTTAGCAGACCCGGGAGCCCATAGGTCGATGCTGATAACGAGCTTGAATTCGGGGTAGTTGTCACGGGCGTAGTCGAAAAGGTAGCCTAGCGTCTGGCGTACAAAGTCCTGGGATGGGTCACCAATGTTCAGTGCAAACCCGTCAAGCCCCATGGCGAAAGCATCCTTGATGTCTTGATAAGCATGGTCTTCGTACACAGTTCCAACCTATGCATGTGGTCAGTGAACTCTTGGAAGAAACAACGGGGAGCTCTTCTACCATGTAGTGGGCAAAAACACCCTTAGTTACGGCCTTGGCCGTACCCAATTCCGCGATAGTGAAGATAAGAAAAAATACAAGTGCAGCTAAATTGGAAGCCATGGTAATGGGGAGTGATGAGTGAGGTTCTGTGCTTGATGGTAAAATGTACCCTTCCATCACCTTTTGTACAGCTCCCCATGTCCAACCACGCCCCTACATCACGACACACTTGCCAATGTCCGAAGCCCTGCGGCGAGGCATCAATACCAACATCACCAGTTACTCCACTTTTGACTTGATGAAGTATCCAACGGTGAATACCGGAGGCCCGAGGAAATGAGAGATCCTTCCTAACTGTGCCGCTATTGCTTCTGGTCGCCGAAACGGGCAGTCGACGATACTTAAATTTGGTGGTCGGCTAGAGAATGATTGCTAGCGTTGTTTCTCTCGTGTCATGCGGCCGCAGCGATTCAAATTTGCCAAGCTTGCAGCGGAGAGCAGTTGCGGCGCGGAAAGTTGGATGTTGCCAGTGATGAATACGTGACATTATTGTAACGGGGCACTGAGTTGGCGCTCAAAACCAGTTGCAAACTCTTCAGAGCCACCTGGTTAAGTAATATACAAGAAGATTGCATTGTAGTAGAGATCGAGTTTGCAGATGCGCCATTATTTCTTTTGGTGGTTGATGGTCCCCGAGAGCATGTGCTGTCTGGAAGGGCTGTGCCGCTGCGGCACGGCGGAAAAATCCTTCAGACCTTCCGTATGTACTTCGCGGCACGACATCCATCTCGCGTGCCAGCTGTCCTGACCAATGCTTTTCTCCAGGCACCAGCTACCGATAAAGCACCACCATCAGAAGCATTCAGCCGCACACACGGCCCTCCCCTCCTGCTGTAAACACAGCTACGTTCCGACCGCAAACGCAACCGAAAAAAACATGTCCTTCCTCGGCCGCCTGTTCCCCTCGTCCTCTTCCTCCTCACCCCACCCCATCCCACCACCGCCTGCGCTAGAGGACGAGGACGAGCGACCCAGCTGCCCGCAAGACCCGCTACCCCCGCGCATGCGGCTAACACTAACGCCGCACCCGCACGTCTACGGCCACCCCCCTCGCGCAGGCGGCACACTACTACTTCCCCAAGCCGTGGCTCCCGTTGACCTCGAATTCCTGGGGCTGCCCGCTATCCCGGCCGACGAAGTCGCACCACCGTCCGGACCAGATGCAGTCGATGTCGAGGAGGCCTTCTGCGAGCGCTTGCAGCTGCTGGGCGCCGAATGGTGGCTGGGCGGCGATCAGGAGCGGGCGCTCGCGTGCGAGGACAAGAGGCCGCGCTGCGGGTGGCGGGCCACGGGCGTCGTGGCGGTGGGGTTTTGAGGGCGGGGTGGATGCGGGTGGTGGTGTCTGGGTGTATCGCGTCTCGCAGGTGCGGGAGAGGCGGGTGGATGGTGATGGAGCGACGGCGAGGGAAAGGATGTTGGAGCACAGTCGACGAAGCGTCAGGGTGAGCGCGGCGCGGACTATGGAGGAGAGTTGTAGGGTTATAGGAGAGTGTGGAGGCGAGTACTTTGAAAGCGTCGAGGCATGGCGGAAGGTGGTGTTGGACGAGCACGTGAGGGAGGGTATTATTGCTCCGGACCGGGAGAGGTTGTTTCTTTCTTTCCCTAACGATGAAATCTAGAAAGGCGTGGAAGATGAGCAAGATAAGAGATAAAGTTAGAAGTTCTTGCATTATGAAAGTATTCTACTTCTTCATTTCGTTTGTTTTCTTTTATTATACAGGCTGTACCGTAATATAGGATACCATAATTATTTTCGTAAATAGGGTCGGGCTCATTCTTTTCCCGTAAGTAGGGCACCTACTTGTGAGCCCATAGTGACAGGCATCTCGGTTAGACTATACTCAGGCACCTCGGTTAGGCTCGGGCATTCCCAATCAGACTGTTCACCGGATTTATGATATTCACGTGCTGAACGAAGGGATGGAGAGTGCGTCAGCGTTGTTCGTTTGCGGCTGTCCAGCTGAGGTGGAGCTACTATGAGTCTGAAAACAGCGAGATCACCGCCCTGATCGCCGCCCCTGGCCCCAACATCCTGCCGCCAGTACAGGCGTTACTGCATGTGAGAGAAAATTGCTGAATCGTTAGGTACAGTGGGCGATGGTTTTACTTAAATGATACTGACGGTGAATGTCTAACAGCGTGCCCGGACACTCTGAACTTATTTTCAAGTGATCGGACTGCATCCATCTACATCGCTTTGGCAACAGCATTTTCTGATCCTTGCTCTACACTTTGACACTTCTATTTACCTAAAGCATAGTTTCGCAGCTGATCAGCTACGATCAATTGCTTTGAGCGCCATTCACCCCGTCATCAATCTACTCGCACCTGCAAGCCGCCCACTCGTCCGGCACCCGTTTCCGCTATGAACATATTCCGTCTCCCCGTAGCGGCCACTTTGGATGCTGTGGGAAGATTCATCAAAGCAGGCGATGGCGCGGACAAAGTCATGAGCATCGGGACGGACGTGATCAACAAGGTCAGCGCAGATTCGCTGAAGAAATTCATGGACGGCCTTTCCTCAGCTTTGAACAGACTCAGTCCCAACATCCTGCTTCACTCGCTGGGACAGGTGACGCGGACGGTGCTCTCGGCAATTGTGAAGAAGGTGGGGCAGCTCAATGTCGTTAGGGACGGCGTGATGAGCAACAAGCTCAACGAGCTGACCATCAGCTTCCTGTGGACGCAGCGCCACGAGCTGGTCAAATTCATCATCGACATCGTCGAGTGCGCCAAGTGCTACGTCAAGGCCACCTCGTTGGACGGGCAGCGCGATCTGCTGGAGGAGCACGGGACCGACAACGAACTAGACATCTCAATGCCTATGAACCAACACGCCCTACTGTGTCAGGCCCAGAGACTGGTCAAGTCACTCGTCTACCTCTTTACAAATGTTGCGGAACCCCTTAGCTTCGAGAATATCGACATGAGCGCACACACCCAGCTCGCCACCGATACTTTTCACTCCGGGACTATCATCGAAGTCACTCCCTCGGGATCTCAGACCGTATCGGCAATTCCCGACACACCAGCGAAAGGAAGGCGACGAGACTCGGGAGTAGGGGAACCGGATATTACAATGAGCGAGCATTCGGAGTCATCACCCAACGAGGCGTCAGGGGATGGGAATGACAACAAAGCGAGAATCACAGACGAGAAGTGGTTGTTTGTCAACGGCGTCGGCACTGAGCTTTTCTGGCTGCATCTCGCCTGTAGAAAATTGGCGAAACGGTTCTCCCGAGACGTAACAGGCGTGTACAACAGGGGTGATGGCATCTTGTGGGACCTCATCGAATGCGCAGGCCAGAGAACCCGTTATGGCTACCGATGCGCTGAGAGCCAGAAGTGCATAGTGCAAACGACGGCGAGCAGCAGGGCAGCTCAAATCGCACTGGTGAACCAGTTGGAGGATGCGCTGGTGAAAGCGGACGATGGGGCTACCTACAAGTACGTCGTTATGGTTGCGCATTCCCAGGGCTGCCTTGTCCTCCGCCTCGCGCTGGAGCAGCTTCTCAAGAGCGGTTCGGAGAGTGTCCAAAAGGTCATGCGAGAGCGGCTTTGCGTCTTTACCTTCGGCAATCCTAGCGTCGAATGGAAGATCGGATCCGCACAGGTCCTCCACACCGAGCATTTTGCAAACGAGAAGGATTTTGTTGCGAAGCTTGGAGTCATGTACGACGAAAAACAGAAGGAAAGGGGCTTTACAAATGTCTTTGTCAACAAAGAGAAGGAATGGACTGGCCATCTTTTTGGGACGCAGTACAGTCTCAAGCCCCAGCACTACACAGATGGCTTCCAAGTTAAGGGTAGCAACCGGTCGTGGTTGCTTAATTGCCTGGAAGGCGAGTCGATCGATGTTGCAAGAGTAAGTTTTATCTTGAGCCATCCCAATTATGCTCGAAAGGCTGACGAATGTATTGTGTAGAAGCGCTAGGAGAGTAGCGTAGGATGGGTTTAATTACATCCCAAGGCCTGAGTTTGGTACCTTTCAGGATTACCGATATTACGAGCCATATCTACGTTTGAAGTCAAACATTCCGTAAGTACCAACGTGTGATCTATGGATTTCCCTTGTAAATTGAACTGTGATTGAATTATAAACTTCTGCGTTCTTTCACTGAGAAGCCGGTTGTTCTACCAATATATATGTATTCTTGGTAAGTTGGGTGGTTGCAAAATGAGGACAATTGGAACGGCGTTTCGAGAAGGAGAAAAATGAACCTAAGAACGTATATGGCGATGACAAGTACCCATGAACATAGGGCAACAAATTGCGGGAATGAATAGAATTGTCGCAATCTTACTCCCATCTACCGACACCCTAAAGACAAGCCGGAAATCACAACGGAATACGCTTCCTTGACATGATAGAATATGCAATTACGACAGGGCATTGACCATCTCTTCGAGCGGATCCAACACCTGCTCCACAAACTCGGTCTCCTTCACAATCTCGCTACCTGTAATGAGACTCGATGCTGCTACAGAGAGGTCGCACGAAGTGCAAGAATCTACGTACAAACGAGCGCTATGAAGTCGCGGAAGCGCGTGACGTCACCGCCTTCGCCTCCTCACGTGCTTTCCGCTCAACATCAACTACCAACCGTTACACTTATATACACATAGGAAAGTCGAAACACTACCCCTTGCTAGATCTTCCCAACCCGACCTTGTACCTACTTAAGCCCTCGCAATCGCGAATTCGACTTTCTCTGCCCTGCAATGTCGGCGGACGACGACGGTGGTGGTGGGTTCGCGACCGTTGGCGCGTC